>BMAC01001611.1:16109-39666 GCA_014905375.1 Phtheirospermum japonicum
TTTCGTTTGCGCTAGTTAAATCTGGTTTGAGTTCTTAGATTAATTCTCGAATTTACTTTGTTCTAGTTGCTGCATTAGACTACTTAGTTGGAACAAATATTCATGCGATTCGATTTCTTAGATAATCAAACTCTCAACCCGGGTTGAGAGTTTGATTATCTAAGAAATCGAATCGCATGAATATTTTGTTCCAACTAAGTAGTCTAATGCAGCAACTAGAACAAAGTAAATTCGAGAATTAATCTAAGAACTCAAAACCAGATTTAACTAGCGCAAACGAAACTTAAATTCGAAAAAAAATATAAAATGAATACTAAACGATCGACGTCCGACCCTCGTGGTTCCGGGTAGCCGAGACGCACCCTTCCCCGCCCCGTCCATGAAATGATAGGATATATTTTTTATTTTCTACTAATTTTTAATTTGTATTCTTTATTTTTCTAAATTTTTATTTAAAAATCGGGAAAAATAGAAACGCGTACTTAACGATCGACACCCGACCCTCGATGTTCCGGGACGTCTAGACGCTCCTTTTTCCAACTCGACAAAATCACGATACTTCGTCTCTTCGCGTTTCCAACCGAACAAGTTGATCGATCAATCATATCTTGGTGGTTGGTTGAATTACACGACACGTGCGAATACGCACATGCTCGTTGTATTTTTCAAGTGAAATAGGGTCAAAACAACCCCACGTGGCTAAGATAATAGAATTTGTTTCATATTTGAGATTTTTCTGTTTTTTTTTTTTGATTTTTTTAATTAAAAAATTCCAAGTGCCCTCGGTTTTTTCCGAGGGAAACACCTCCCCTCGGAATTTTTTCAATTAAAAAAAAAAAAAAAAAGGAAACGGTTGAGAGTTTGATTATCTAAGAAATCGAATCGCATGAATATTTGTTCCAACTAAGTAGTCTAATGCAGCAACTAGAACAAAGTAAATTCGAGAATTAATCTAAGAACTCAAACCAGATTTAACTAGCGCAAACGAAAAGCAATTATATAAAGCAAAAGATAAACAGAATGAATTATCTAACATGAACAATAACCAAACATTAATTAAACTAAAATAAAGAATCTGAATAACAGTAGTTTCTAAGATTCGAAGCATAAAATAATTCATGAACAATAATTGAAAACCAACTACTTGATTGCATAAATTAAACTACGTAAGCAAATAAAGGGTTTAGAGTACTTATTAAACTAAAAATTGCATTAAAATTCTCCATCTAATCCGGAGATGTTGCATAGATCTTGATCGAAAACTGAGGCACAAACTAACGATTGGAGCTTAGAACTCGTGACTCTTGAATCTACGGTTTTGATCTTTTTGATATTATGGGATGTAACGGTGTGTTGTTTAAGAGCTGAATGAGCGTAAGTAGGGTCATAGTGGTGTATCTTGTGTATCGTTTTCTCGTTGGACGGACTTAGAAGGGTTTAAATAGTTTTTCTTTGGCTTGTAGCATAAGAAACCCTAAAAATCCAATTCTGGGCCGTCACGTCGACCGACGCGAGCTGGGGCTCGACGTCGACGCGTCTGGAGCGCACGCGTCGACAGGCATGGACGTCAACCGACGCACCTAGGATCGACGTTTCAGAGAGTTGCATCGTCTTGAGCGTTGACCGACGCACTCTTGAATCGACGCTTGAGAGAGTTACGTCAGCTTGGCGTCGACATAGCGTCGACCGACGCAGGCATGGATAGCGTCGACGCAGCGTCAACGCCTGCGTTGACCGACACAGCTTCGCTGCACCTCTTATTCTCTCGATTTTTCTGCTACTCTTTCACCGGAAAGCTGAATTCTTACCTTTCGATCATCATACTTCATCTTTACGTGCTGAACTCTTCCGGTTACTTAGCTGTAAGGTGAAAAACAATGAATAATCACCTATTCTTACTCGTTACGATCAAAATACGGTAAAATAAGCTGGAAGTATAAAAATACGTGTTTCAACCCAAAAAATGACCAATGTTGAAAACGCTTGAAACCTTGAACACCTTCCTGATCTGCACCACAAACGAGAGTTAGAAAGGACCACCGATGGTTTTCCGGTGGAAACCTCTAATGCTTAAGTCAGTAAGCGTTTGAGGTGTTTTTTCCATAAAGAAAGCAAGAATGCTCAAGAGAATGACATACCTCTCTCAGCCTTGGGGCTGAGATATTTATAGCTTTTCCTAGTGGGGACCCCAGCCGGGATCTCAGGAGCGCATGCCGGGAATCTCGGGCCGTTGTGCAATAAATTCTGACAGGTGGTCCCACTTTTCTCTCCCTGGGGGAGTATGAGAAACAGGTCTTCCCTGTCCAAGTCTTCCTCCACTCCGCGTAATCTCAGTTCTGAGATTCCAGCAGAATTCAAGGAACCAGACCTGTCGTCATCCAGCTCTTCTTGCCTTTTATGTTCCTGCTTTTCAACAGATCAAATCTTGCTATAGTGAGGATGAGCTCTATTTCTTAGAGGGCTTAATTAGGTCTGCCACCCAGACCAGGCTAAACGTCAGTCCCGAAACTTCAGTTCGGCATAATCCTCAAGCTTTTAATGATCTCTTCAAGATAGCTAAGTTCAGGAGGGGACACGGGCGATAACCACCTCTTCCTGATATTCCCGACGTCAGTAGGAGGGTTATTTAGATCTTTCTCTAAGATAGAGATGTTCTAGCCCTCCCTTAATATATCTAACTACCCTAAGTAAGAGCTACCCCAAACCAGATCTGGCGTATATATTGCCCTATCAACTCCTCCCCCCGAACAGTTGGGGTAGATCTGTAATATTCTAAGGCTCTTTTTGAAATAAATGAGGTCATACTGTCCTTTACAGTTTCTCGTATTGGGAGAATCCCGAGATATCCACCTACCAAACAGTCCTAATTATTGGCATTAGTGGTGTCGGTTTGCCTTACCGAAAGGTCCTTGTTCCCACGCATCTTTTCCGTAACTGACAACTTGGTGGCGTGTGATTTGACCTAGGGCGGTTGACGCTCCAGCTCACCACGTAAAGTACTGTTTGCATTAAATGCGGGGATCCCATCAAATCCCGCCCTCCTCGATATCCGATTTTCAAATTCATTAACTTTCTT
The DNA here is from genome assembly GCA_014905375.1 of Phtheirospermum japonicum. Taxonomy (NCBI): domain Eukaryota; kingdom Viridiplantae; phylum Streptophyta; class Magnoliopsida; order Lamiales; family Orobanchaceae; genus Phtheirospermum; species Phtheirospermum japonicum. The sequence continues at coordinate 19,186 of BMAC01001611.1, forward strand.
TTTGTCCCTCCATATTCCTTCTTTCTCTTCACTTTTCAAATTCTATCTTTTCAGCATCCTGAATTTCTCTCCCTCTCCAAAATCCCGGCGGTTTTTACAACTCCACTCCACTTTCGTCCAGCCTTCTCTATCTTATAACCAGGAACCCTCTCATCCCCCTTTTAATCATGTCAGTAGTTCCTTCTCGATCTGATTCCACCGGGGGGAGTTCGTCCGCCGCGCCGGAGAACTCTACCTCTACTGTACATTTTTATTCTTCCGAGTTGCCTCTGGTGGCTCCTCAAGAGGGGTTTCCGGTACCCTTAGGGAGACCCCCAGTAATTCCCCCCAATCCCCCTGCTGGAAATATCTCTTCTATAGTTAGTAATCAAACCTTGCGAGACATCCGTGTTACCTTTAATATTACTAACGATTTTATTTTTACCAGTTCGTCACCAGACGAGAGAGCCTCCGCTCCCCCGCCGCAACATTTAACCTTCTATATGGATCAATTCCATGCCGGCTTATGCCTTCCCATCCACCCTTTTATCCTTGCTGTTTCCCGGATGTACCAGATTCCAGGACATCAATTTCTCCCTAGTGCTTTCCGGGTAATGGCGGGTTTTCATCTGGCAGCTCAATATTCCGGGATAACTCCCACGGCCCAACTCTTTTACTCTCTCTTCTTGGCTAAGAGTTCCTCAAGCTTTTTCTATCTTTCTGCCAGACCAGACACCCATTTCTTGTTTGGTCTGCCTACATTCCATAAGGCCTGGAGGAAGAAGTTCTTCTTCGTCCAGTGTTCTGGAGATTGGGGTTTTTCCCTTGTCTCCATCGATCTCTTGCCGCAGCAGGCCTCCCTTCCCCGGGGTGAGAGGCCCCCTCACGTAGCCCAAAAAATAGAAACCCTCAACTCCAAGCCCATGGACATCACTAATGTCCTCAAACCTGACCTCCTAAACTTCTTCATAACCCAACAACAGAGCGGTCCCCTACCAGATCGCATTGGTATTATTCCATGCTGCCTGTTCGTTTATCCTTGTAATTTCATCATTGATGAGTACTAACAGCTCTATCTTCCTGTTCCAGTGAATATATTGTAGGCACGCTTGGAAGCCAAGGCAGCGAAAGCCACCAGGGCTGGTCAGAAAAGCCTACTAGAAGAATCCTCCCGAGCTTCTCCCACCTTCGAGGAGGTTACCTTGGCAGCACTCCCTGTAGATCCAGCCTAGGGGCAGACCCAGGCCATTCCTGTTACTGTTCCTCCCTCTGGGACAGTGAGAAAAAATCCAGAGCCGGCCAGGAGAGCCGCGCCTGAGCTGGGAGCCCCAATCCAAGGGATCCCGTTTTCTGAAGATCCTGAGGAAGAGCAGCTGCAGAAGCGAAAAAGAAAGAGGTCTAAGCCAGAAGTCATCCCTGAGGTAACCCCTTAGGCCTTCCAGGTCCCCTCTAACCCTAACCAGATCTTCTTCAACAGGTTTGTCCTGAACTGTCCAGGTGAAGTTACTAGGCAGTTCATGATGGGCTTAGCTCCTACTGCTGATCGCCGGACCGCTGACAAGATGTCCGATCCCGAATTGGTAGAAGCCTTCTGCCGGTCCGAGGCACAGGTAAAGCACTCACCATATGTCTCTTATCCCCTTTTTATAAGTTTTTGGCTAACTTTCCTCTGCTCTACCCCCTCTAGACGGTGGTGTTCAGAGCTTCTCTGCTAGCCTGGACGCGCAGTTCTTTACTGCAAACAGATCTGAAAGCGGAGATTGAGCTCTTGAAGAAACAGAGGAGGGAGCTGTTGGACAAGTTTCATGGCCTTGACGGTGAGGCGGAGATGATCAAAGCAGAGATGGCTACGATTAAGGAGGAGCTATCGGAGTCGAAGAAGGCGCAGCAGGAGGCGGAGGGCAGGGCCCGTGCTCAGGCCATTTTGCACGAGGAAGAGCTCAAGAAGCTCAAGGAGAAATCCAAGAAGGCCAGGGTTGAAGGCGAAACCGATGGAGAAGAAAAAGGTCTCACGGAAGGAGAAGCAAAAGGGAGGCTTGGATTCTTGAACTCTGAGGAAGGTCTGCGCTTGATCCAATTAACTCGGGCTACCACGCCCTAGGCCTTTCTAGGATCGCTTGAGCTTTATGACCTGCTGGTTCCCGAGGCGGAGGTATTCTTCCTTCTCGGCGTGGATGCTCATGCTAAATGGGTATCCAAGAATCCTTCTCTGCCCTTTAACCGAGCAGCCCTTATCACTGGCATGTCTGAGCCTACCTCCTTCACATACGCTGCTGAAGACGACCGCCTCCATCTGCTGGATGATCTGACTTTCGCTGACCACATTCGCCAGACCTTTTGTTCCTCTTCCTCGGCGTCTTCTCCTCCCCCCAACCCAACGTTGGCGATGGTGGTGGCCAATTCCCCAACCTTCGCCAATTTAGGTGACTTGGAAGAGTCTACGTAGTTCGCAAAAGATTTTATAGAGGTGTTTCAAGCTCCAGATCAAGCGTGAGGAAGACGGGGGGTCAGCCCAGGAAGCCTGTCTGCTTAATTCTCCTTATGTTTTCTTAGGGACAAATCTGTAGTTATAGCCTGTGTGGCTGGTCTGTTCTTTTTGTTTACCAGAATACCTTTGTACTGAACTCTCTGTTATCAATGAAAAATGTGTTTTGTCTTATTGTGACCTTTGGCCTTCTAGGGTTTCCTGGCTTTTCGGAAACCCTAATACTTTTTATTCCCTGGCATGTGCTTGTCTTCTTTATAAATATATATATGCATGCTTCATTTCTTTATCATTCATCTGAAAAATGTCTTCTTCCCCTTTGATCGAAGAACTCAATACAGTAAAGAGAAAAAACATCTCCCTGGTTGTGGAGAAATTCAAGCTTTCCGATCAATTGGTCTTGCTCAAGGAAAAAATTGGTTACCTCTATCGGCTTCTGGAGAGGAAACGTCAGAAGAAACGTTTCTACAAAAGAGAGTGGGCTGAACTCCGGCAAGTTAACCGCCAACTCCAGGAGGAGAAGGCGGATCTGGCCGAATCGGTGAATCGGCTGACCGTCTAATTTTCAATCACACGTAAATTTTCAATTTGTACATAATTTTCAATCATACTTCAATTAAATAAAGAGTGTAGGGGGGTTGGTTTATATAGGAATCAAAAGCTCTTGAAAATAGGAATCCTAGATTCACCCAAACTGTAAATAAGGGAAGAGATTTTAAGTTTCCTAATCTAATCAAAACCCTTTTAAGGCAAAAGATCTTGACTCCTAAACCAGCCAAATTTTGTGCAAAATTTTCCCAAAAAATCACTTACCTATTGGGAATAAAACTCCCAAAAATCGCAACCCAAAATTTCCATTTTTTGCGCAGTTGGTCGACGCACGCGCCCAAGCAGCGTCGACGCTGGCGTCGATCGACGCGTCTGTGCGTTAGCCACCGATATGAATTTTCTGCTATTCGTCTAGTGAATTAATCTCTCCTAGACAACATATATCCTGCATATAAACATAAAACACACGAAAAAAAGAAAGAAATACAAAAAACTAAATAGAAATACAAAGGATATAAAGAAAATGACTTGGGTTGCCTCCCAAGAAGCGCATATTTTAACGTCGTTTGCTCGACGCAAGTGTTCCTTGATTAATTCTCATTTGGAGGCGGGTCTGCCATCTCCAATATTTCACGATCTTGACCCGTTGCCTCCCCATCACGATATAGCTTAACGCGGTGCCCGTTGACTTGAAACGTTGCATCTCACTTTCCGTCGTAAAGGGTGACCGCTCCAAATTTGTTGATCTCTTTAATCACAAACGGGCCACTCCATTTTGACTTCAATTTCCGTGGAAAAAGTTTAAACCTCGAATTATAAACCAGAGCCAACTTACCTACCTCCAAATGCTTGTTAACGAGTCTTCGGTCGTGGCGTATTTTCGTCATTTTATTTTGCCGCCATGCGTCATCATAAGACTCGTTTCTTATTTCCTCAAGCTCAGTCAGTTTCAGTTTCCTATACTCGCCTGCCTCATCATAGTTCATGTTTAGCTTGCGAATGGCCCAACTAGCTCGGTGCTCTAACTCAACGGGCAAATGGCAATCCTTCCCATAGACGAGTCAAAAATGACTCATTCCAAGCACCGTCTTGTAGGCTGTTCGGTATGCCCACAGTGCGTCGACAAGTTTGACTGCCCAATCCTTTTAACTTGGTCCAACTGTCTTCTTGAGGATAACCTTTAATTGACGATTGCTCATTTCGACCTGACCCGATGTAAGGTGTAGCTACCTTGTGTCGGACCCCATGTTTTGTCACCAGCCTTGCAAACGCTCGGTTGCAAAACAGCTCCCTCCATCACTTATTATTGATTTCGGCACCCCGAATCTACTGAAAATATTTTCTTGGAGTAATTTAAGGACGACTTCCGCATTAGCTCTTCGAGCGGGGATCGCTTCCACCCATATTGATACGTAGTCGACACCAACCAGAATGTACTCAAAATCTACACTCTTAGGGAAGGGTCCCATAAAGTCTATTCCCCATACATCAAAAATCTCTACCACTTGGTTGGGTACTTGCGGTATTTCGTCTCGCTTTCCTATGTTGCCGGTTCGTTGGCAGGTATCGCACATTTTGCAGTATTCGAAAGCATTGGCAAATATACTCGACCAATAGAATCCAGCTTGCAATACCTTAAATGCCATATTTTGAGCCCCAAAACGCCCTCCATGGTCATAGCAAAATTGTATAATGCTTCCCATTTGATCGTTTGGATCGCACCTTTTGTTTAGACCATCCTTGCAGCGTTTGAACACATAGGGGTCATCCCAAAAGTAATCCCTGCATTTACTCAAAAATCTCTTCCGTTCTTGGTAGGATAAATGGTTAGGCATAATTTTGCAAACAAGATAATTCACTATATCAGCGTACCAAGGAGTAATTAATTGCTCAAGATTAAATACATTCTCATAAGGAAAAAGATCGTTAATCATAAATTTATCGCCCTCATTCTCCTCAATTATCATTCTAGAAAAATGATCAGCTACAACATTTTCACACCCTCGTCTATCTTTTATTTCTGCATCAAATTCTTGCAGCAGTAAAATCCACCTAATCAGACGTGGTTTACTTTGTGGTTTGGAAAACAAATGACGTAATGCAGCATGACCCGTATGTACAATTACTTTGGCTCCAACTATATACGATCTAAATTTACCAATCGAAAATATAACTGCCAGTAATTCTTTTTCAGTTTTAGTTTAATTACGTTAGGCATCGTTTATCATATAACTAGCATAATAAATAACCCTAAGTAATTTATCCACACGTTGTCCCAAAATGGACCCCACCGCCTCATTAGAGGCATCGCACATAATTTCAAAGGGTAAGGTCCAATCAGAAGCAACAACCACAGGGGCAGAAGTAAGACTCTCTTTTAACTCATTAAACGCGTTCAAACATTCTTCGTTAAAAATAAAAGGAGTATCTAAAGTCAACAGTTTGCAAAGTGGACGACTTATTTTTGAAAAGTTTTTGATAAATCGTCTATAAAAACCTGCTTGACCAAGAAAACTCCTAATTCCCTTAACATCTCGAGGGGGAGGGAGGGTTTCAATTACACCAATTTTTGCTTTATCAACCTCTAACCCCTTTTTAGACACAACATGGCCTAAAACAGTGCCACTTTTTACCATAAAATGAGATTTCTCCCAACTCAAAGTTAGATTCTTCTCCATACAACGTTCTAAAACTCTAGACAAGTTGGATAAACAATTTTCAAAAGATGACCCAAAAATCGAGAAATCATCCATGAATACTTCAAAAAAATCATCAATAAAATCACTAAAAATTGAGAGCATGCACCTTTGAAAAGTCGTTGGTGCGTTGCACAGACCGAAGGGCATTCTTCGAAAGGTAAATGTGCCAAAAGGTCATGTGAACGTTTTCTTGCTTTGATCTTCCAGAGCGATGGCTACTTGGTAATAGCCCGAAAGTCCATCCAAGAAGTAGTAGAACTCGTGTCCAGCAAGCTTGTCGAGAAGTTGGTCTTTGAACGACACACATTCGCCATCCAGTCGTTAATCAGGTTGGAACTATCTCGCCTTTGTCATTTTCGGTGATGGTGATGCCTCCTTTCTTCGGAACCACATGAATTGGGCTCACCCATTTGCTGTGAGAAATGGCGAAAATAATTCCCTCGTCTTTAAGCTTAAAAATTTCCCTTTTGACCACCTCATAAAGTGTTGGTGTCAATCTTCATTGACTGTCCCTAACAGGCCTGGTGTCGGGTTATAATTCGATTCGGTGCATACAAGTAACATGGCTTATCCATTTGATGCGCCGATGCTCCATCATATTTCTTCTTTGTGGTTACTTAGCACCACAATTAATTCTTTTTATTCATGTTCCGTCAATGCTGAGTATATGATGACGGGTTTTGTTTCGTTGGGCTCGAGGAAAACATACTTCAGATGTCTTGGCAGTGGTTTCAACTCCACTTTCGGACCAAGTTCGGGTGCGTTAGCTATTTCGCACAATTCCTCATCAAAATCATTAATTTCTTCGTAATCTTTGTTGATTTCGTTCAAGTCTATTTCTAGCATCTCTGCCACCCTGTTTAAAAATTCCGTGTCGTCCTCGACACTTAATTCATCTGGCACAGTGATCCCTTTGAGCTCGTGAATACAAGAAGCAATAGGATCAATAAACGAGAAATCTTCATTCATGTACGGAGAAGGAGTGTTGCGGATATCTTTATGCAAAAATTAGATTGTATCACCCAAAACGGATAAGGTCATCCTCCCCTTGTGCACGTCAATCAGCGTATGAGAAGTGGACCTGAACGGTCGGCCGAGTAAGATAATATGTTCAGTACCTTCCTTTGGAACTTTGCTGACATCAAGTATGACAAAATTGACTGGAATCAAAAGCTCTCCGACTTGAACTAAAACATCTTCGAATATGCCAAGTGGTTGTCTAATTGATCGATCCGCCAATTGTAGCCACATCGTCGTTGGCCTCTTTGTCTCTATCAAATTGTTTATAAAGTGAATATGACATCAAATAAATCCCTGCTCTAAGGTCTAGCATTCCACGTGCCGTTTGCCCATTTCCTAAGTTGATGGTTATGCAAAAACTCCCAGGGTCTCTCTCCTTTTTGTGTAATGGACCCTTGCATATGACGCTCACTTCCTTGGTTAATTCTACTCATTGAGTCATCTTCAATCGCCGTTCCCTTGCGACTAACTCCTTGAAAAACTTAACGTACACAGGTATCGTCTTGATTACGTCTAGAAGAGGAAGATTAACGTTAACGTTCTTCAGCAGATTGTAGAGTTCCATGAAATTTTTGTTTTCTTTGGCTGGGCGTAGGCGACTCGGAAAGGGAACCTTGTCTCGAATAGTAGGTGCCAATTGCTTCGGTTGCTGAGTCGGAGACTTGGTGGAATCATCGACTGTGGTGGATGGATTTGGAATCTTCCCTTTTAAAGAACCCGAAATATAAGGATTTGGTGATTTATGCATTTGGTCCACCGGTTTAGGTTCGTCCTCCTTTGGTGGTTCTGTCGTTGGGATTTTCGCGCCCTCTTCTTCCTTTTCCTCGATTCCATTGTCTACCTTGTTTCCGCTTCGTAGGATGTGGACAGCTAAAGCTTGCTCTGGTTAGCTCGGTAGTTTTCCTTTTTTTATTTTCCACTTTTGCCATAGAAGTTTCCATTTGGCCAATTATTTCCTCCAAATTCTTCACACTCTTGGAGAGATCGCTCAAAACTTCTCCTTGCTTAATGACTTGCGTTGTTAGATTGGTGAGCCCGTCTCTATTTCTGATTGTTTCGGTGGCTTGGTTTTGTTGCCAAATTAACAGTTGATCGTTTGGCTGTATCGGAGTAGGTGTCGGCCCGGATGGTGGCAATTTGTTTGGTGGTGGTGGCATTGAATTAGTTCGTGCTGGGGCGGAATGTCGGTTTTCAGGGCCCCATTTCAAGTAAGGAGAGTTACGATGCGCGTTAAATTTAGAGTTCGTCGGAGGCCTGTGCTCATAGGTTAGAAGGTCTTGATTGCGCATTTGATCCCTGATGGCATATGCCTCGGCTTCGCATTCTTCGTAATACACCATTTTACATGTATCTACCAAATGCCCTTCTCTCTACAACGGTTACATGTCTCGACGGTCTCGTTGCTTGACACCTCAATTGCCTCGTTAACTTTTATCTTTCGTGGTCGAGAGCTTGTTTGCCTCGACTTCTCGCTCATCTTTTCAAACAGTCGCTTCGCCTTCGTTGCTGTCAAGTATCCAAAATCTCCTCCAGCTGCTACTTCGACGTTATTTTTATAAGAGTCCAAAAGCCCTACGTAGAACAACTGATTTACCATTCCTGGAGAGTTGTGATAATGTGGGCAAGCTTGCAGTAATTATTTGAATCGTTCCCATGCCTCGTGAAGTAACTCCCCATCTTGCTGGACAAAGTTGGCTATTTGTATTCTAATGTGGCCCTTCGTCTGTGCTGAGTAATACTGATTTATGAATTTGTCGCTAACCATGGGCCAATCAATCAGAGATCTCGGTTCTAGTGATTGTAGCCAAGATTTAGCTTTATCCTTCATGCATCTTGGAAAGAACACCATTTGGAGGTCTTAGTGATGAAGTCCCGGAGATGGGATCCTACTAAACTCGGCATAAAACTCCTTGAAGAAAGTCAATGGATATTTGTTGGTGAGGTCGTGAAATGTCGGGAGGTTGTTGATTATATGAGGTTTCAGCTCGAAGCCTCTTGCAGTTCTACCCAACACAATAGCAGAACTATAGGGACCCACTTGCGGAGTCGTGAACTCTCTTTGTCTTGGCTCGCACGCCTCCCGTTGGTGCCTATCTTGGTGTGTCTCTTGGTTATTGGGCCTCGCTTAGTTTCTATCGTACTCGTTCCTCTTGTTGTGGTGGTTATTGGTGATCCAGTCGTCAACCTATTCGTCTCCATGATAACATCTCTCAGAATAATTATCTTGGTCATGGTTATGGCGATTTCTATATCCTCCTCCTCGTCCTTTATTCTGGTCCATCATGTTCCGCTGAATATTTTCTGAATATTCTTGAGGTTGTACTGGTCCATTAGGACGAATTGGTTTACTTCCGTACTCGTTTCTTTGTTGTATAGGTGGGTTCCTCAGTGGTTGATCGTCCTCGTTGTTGTGGACAGGATTGTTTAGCCTCAACATCGTCTCAGGTACCGAATCACAAACAAAATCAGTAGGTGTAGACGATTCGCTTTTGGATATGTGAGAAGGTATCGCTTGATTAGAACGATGAATATTGTCGAAGAATGGTACAAGTTTGGGTCTAAGCGATCTTCGACCTTGAAAACACTCAACAACACATTAAACGCATCGGCTAGAGTAAATTTTACAAATAGACAGCTAAAAAGAGAATAAAATGAACAAACATATTTATGAAACCTTTGCTATGTTCCCCGGCAATGGTGCCAATTTTTGATTCAAGCTTTTGTGTCGCCTACTTATAAATGTTTGTCTGAGATTTAATTAGCGTAGATTTGTCCTTATTTTTATTAGCTTTTTAGTACATTTTTCTATTTGTTTTTGGTATAAGCTGGATGATTTAAGCTTAATTTCGTATTTTTATAATTCTAGCTTATATTATCGTATTTTGATCATAATTGATGCAATTAGGTGATATTTCGTTGTTTTTCACCTTACAGCTAAGTAACCGGAAGAGTTCAGCGCATAAATAGATGAGTTCGATGTTCAAAAGTGGAGAACGAGCTTTCCGGTGAACGAGTAGCAGAAAAACTGAGAAACTAAGACAGAGACTCAGTAGCGTCGATCGACGCAAGCATTGATGCTACGTCGATGCGGACCCCTACACGCGACGGTCGACGCTCAGTCGACGCAACTCTCTAAAGCGTCGATCCAAGAGTCCATCAGTCGACGCAAGATTGATGCAACTCTCTGAAGCGTCGATCCAAACCCCGTTGGTCGACGCCCCCCTCAGTCGACGCAAGCATCCAGGCAGCGTCGACGCCGAGAGCTAGCACGCGTCGATCGACGCAGCATCGATGTGGCCACCCAGAAATGCATTTTTAGGGTTTCTTGTGCGCCAAGACATGCTATATCTCTATATACCCTTCATATTTTAGATTTTTAAGGGACACACGCCATCCGATTGTATTTGGGCTTAGAATAAACATAATTCCATATCTCATAACGAGATTTGAAGACCGAGATCAAGGATCGAAGAACGACGAGTCTGAAACTTCAATTTCACGTTCGGGATTCAATCTTCGCCCAAGATCGATGTTCAACTCCAGAATAGCTGGAGATTTTCATCGCTTTAATTAGTTACAATAAGTATTCTAAAATCTTAGTTAATTTCGTAGTTAATTTCTTAGTTAATTGCTTAGTTAAATTCTTAGTTAATTCTAGAATTAGTTTAATTATTTCATGCTTCGATATTGGATTTATCTAGTTTATTTATGCGATTGATTTATGCTTAATTCTCCATTATTAGATTCGTATGACACAATTGCTTCATGGTAGTCTCTTATATTCATGCTTTTAGATTCGTTACTATTATTTCTTAGTTCTTAAAGTTCGAATAGTTTAATTATTGCTCGTAGTTGATAATATAGTTTAAGATAATTAGTTTAATTAGTTTTAAATTCAATATTGCTTTAGTTTTAATGATCAAATCAATTCTTCAAAAACCCTCGATGTACATGTATTTTATATTATTCGTTTATTTGTGATTGGGAAAACGTCCAAGAAACCGAATAGTTGTCCTCGAGAGAATCGACTTGAGTCAAACTCACCACCCTACAAGTTCCTCGTACTCTTGCGAGCAAACTTGCGTGTTTTAATTTTAAATATCTTTAATTGGGGTGCACAAAAGTTTGGAACAAAATTTTGGCGCCGTTACCGGGGACAACGAGTAGGAATTAAGGATGTTTTTCGTTTTATTTTCTATTTAGTCGTTATTTGTATAATTGCACTGGGTTTGGATTTTGCCATTTGGTACGTTGATTGGTTGTCGAGTTTATGCAAGGTATGCGATCACTTCAATGCGATCTTGCACCATTCTTTGACAACATCCATCGTGCGAATCCAGCAAGACCAAGACCCGAACCAGTTTCCGAGAGTGATTCTTCTTTAGACACGAAATTTGTGTGCGGCAAGATTCCCGAATCCATGGCGAGAAGAGCGAATCATGAGGACGATCACAATGAGTTGTTCGATGAATTAAATAATGAGTTACCTTTACAACCTCCACGAAGACGTCGGGGAGAGTATGGAAGCGAGCCGCGATACCTTGGAGGTCACAATCAACCACCAAACAATCGGGCACCACTACAACTAAGACACGGAAATAGAGGAAGGAACGCTCAACATGACGAGGAAGTGTATGATGATTATCCTGAAAGACAAATCTCTATATGAGAGTTTGTAGATGAATGGTTCGTTGATCAAGATTACGAAGGAGATTATGAGGCTGCCTATCATAGAGAGAGAGCACCGAGACACCCCCGAGCACCACGACAATGAGATTTGGCACGCCCGAAGGTTGTGCCTTATGGGTCTGCTATTGTTCTTGGACCGACTGTAAGGGAAGTAGAGATTAAACCGCATCAACTAAATTTACTTCTGACTTTTCACGGGAATGCCCATGAAGACCCTTTAGCGTTTTTAAACTACTTTATCGATGAAGTAGGCAGATTTGTGGGTCATGGCCTTAACCGGGAGGAGATGCAAATTATTTGCTTCCCCTATAGCATGAAGGACAAGGTAAAGACATGGTTACTATCCTTAGAACCAAGATCATTAACTGATTGGGAGATGATAAGCGAGAAGTTCCTCAATCAATACTATTTAGCACAAACAACGGGGCAACTTCGGAGACAGATTGCTAACTTCGAACAAGTGGAGGGAGAATTATTTCATGAAACATGGGAGCGTTACAAAACACTTTTACAAGCGTGCCCCCATAATAGCTACTCCCCTGAGATAATTAATCAGTTTTTCTTTGATGGTTTGTCGCCCATCGGGAAAAGTCAAGTAGAGATAGCGGCAGGAGGAGGTTTCAGAGATTTAACGGCCCGCGAGGCACAACAAGTATTAGAGAAACAGAGAAAGAAATCTAGACAAACCAACTCTTGGCCTCGTAAATTAAAATTTAATGAGATGTCCATCCCTGATCCTGATTTAGATGATGGTAAATTAGTCAAAGCGAAGTGCGAGGAGATATTCGATGAGACATTGGCAGCTTAGAAGGCCGAGCGAGCGAGCAAGGCCTCTTAAAGGAAGATTGCTGCAACGTGTCACCAATGCGGATCCCCTGAACATTTAGCCGATATGTGCCCATTCAACAACGAACAACGAGGGGACGTCAACGCCATCTAGTATTATTCGAACCAACAACATTCAGGGCAGAGACTACCACATACGCAAGCACCGCCTCCGAATAATTTCCAAGTGCAAGGGCAAACACCTACTACAGTTCAGTCAATTGATCAACTTTTAGTCTGGCAGCAAAACCAATTTGTCGAAACTATTCGGCACTGAGATGGCCTCACACATGTTTAGGAGGAAATGAAGGGAGTTCGAGGCGAAATAAAAGAAGTTCGAGACGATATGAAAGAATTGAGAACGATGATGACTGAAATGGCCAAGAGCACTCTTGAAAATTCATCAGGACTAAGAAGATTGGAGATGATGGTAGGACAATTGTCAACTGACATGGCGTCATTGAAGAAGGAGAAAAATACTTTTCCAAGCCAAACAGAACACGCGTCGGCTATACATGTGCTGAGAAGCAGAAAAGTAGTGGATAACGACATCGAGCTAGGAAAATAGAATGACAAGGAAGAAGCCGAAACCCAACCTCAAGTAGATGCAACCAAATCGACCGATCTAATGCATAAATCTTCAAATCCAAATATTTCGGGGCTGTTGAAGAAAAAGAATTTGACAGCAACTTAAGACCCCATCGATTCCTTAAATGCACCACCGAAGAAGTTAACCATTTATGATCATGTTCACTTCCCAAGTCGCCTACGTCTGGCCAAGGAAAATAAAAAATTAATGGAGCTATACAATTTATTGAAAAATGTTAATGTTAACCTTCCCCTGCTAGAGGTGATAAAGACAATGCCAGCGTTTGTGAAGTTTTTCAAGGAGCTAGCATCAAGGGAAAGGCGTTTGGCTACAAATCAACATGCAGCTTTGATAAGAGAAGTTAGTGAAATATTTAAGCAACCATTGCCACCCAAAGAGAAAGATCCCGGGAGTTTTTGCATAACTATTTCTCTCAGGAATGGACAAACGGCAAGGGGGATGCTCGATCTTGGCGCTAGCATAAATTTGATGCCCCACTCAATTTACAAGGAGTTTGACCTAGGACCGCTGAAGCCGACCACGATGATATTACAATTGGCAAAAAGAACGATAAGGCTACCCTTGGGGATTGTGGAGGATGTCTTAGTACAAGTAGTCAAGCTAGTGGTGCCGGTCGCTTTTGTCATTATGGACGTTGGTGATGTACAAAGCAAGAATCAAGAGCACACCATTTTATTAGGATGTCCATTCATGTCTACAACGTGTACGGTGATCGACGTAAACAAGGGGAGGGTGACTATGTCCGTATTAGGCAAAACGGTGACATTTTTACTTCAAGGTATTCGCATGAGTCCTGAACCGTTTGTAAAGGACGATTGTTCTACTGTTGATCTAGTAGATTCTTGCGTGAATGGACTCCTGAGCATTAACACGATTGACGATTTTGATGATGAGGATGGCAAGAACCACTTGAGTGTGGAAGATTTGATGGATTCGCTGGGAATTGAGTTATGTGATATTATGGATGAATTTAATGACGCATTTAAAAATAATCCAAAGGTGGAGTTAAGGCCACAATGAGATCGTTCGAAGTTTGGGTCCAAAAAGGAGACGAAGCCACAACATGGAAACCCAAAGAATGTTTCCCCCGACCCTTACGATAATTTTAAACATGCGAAGAAAAAGTGCGAGGCTAATAGCAAGGATTGGACAAAGAAGAAGAAGAAGTCGAACGAAGTTTTTGATAAGAAGTCAAATGATGTGAAGTTTAAGGTTGGCCAACTAGTGCTATATAATTCCGTTCGTAAGTTTGATCCAACCAATTTTAAAGTCGCATGGAGTGGACCGTTTTTAATAAAGGTGATGGATGAGTATTGTGTAGCAACTATTTGTGATGAGGGTATAAAGATGAAATTCCAAGTCCACAAGCATCGACTTAAGCCTTATTTCAAGAATTATATGAAGAGTCAAAATAGAAGCAAGAAGGAGTTCGTGGACCCAGCACGAGCTAAGGTTTGATCAAGCAAATTGCGTCGAGCATATGACATTAAATGTTGTGCTTCTTGGGAGGCAACCCAAGCGTTAGTTAGTTTTAGTTTTCTTTTCTTTATTTTTATTTTATTTTTGTCTTTATATTGTGTCAATTATCGTGGTACGTTTATGTGTGTGTTGATGTGCAGAAAATACGATAAATTGCTTACTCTGGACACCTAACGGTTATATAGCGGTAGCTCGCTACCGAAAGGACTTACCTCTAGTTCCATTCGAGGCATTAACGATGACGATCAACCGCTGAACCTAACGCTAGCCGCAACAATCAGGGATAACGATGAGCTTACCGCTAGTAGCGTCTGCCGTCTAATTTTCATCGATCGAGGTCGCAATCCGACCCAAGTTAGCCGCAATCCGGCAACCTCTTGATGAGATGCAACCCAGCCATTTACGACGTTAAGCCATAATCCAGCCATTTCAAATCCAAAAGACGTGCCACCGGGCACTTGCACGTAGCAATTGATCGCAATCGTGGCTTATTTTGTTTTGTTTATTTTTATAGTTTGTTCGAGACAATCCAATCACACGGTCTGAGACGAAGGATAATTGCACAAGCATTTTTGGAGAGACTCGACTATCAAATTTTCAGGGATTTTTTCTTTTCCCCCTTGCTCTTATTTTCTTTTATGTTTATGACAATCAGGAGATTGACAAGTTTTTAGGGAGGGGGGTGGTTGAGTATGGTTTATATTTACAAGAAAGTGCAATTTGACGTCTTTGTTTTGAAATGCATGAATTTTTAACGTGATTGATCACTATTCACGTGTTAAATTGTGTTTGTATGGCTTGGCTGTCAAAGTTGACTATGTATGATTTGAGGTTCTTGTCTTTGAGATTGTATAAGTGCATTAATTTTTCTAAGATTATTATTTATATGTAAAATGGTACTTGGACGCAATTGATTTCGCAAAACCTTAAAAGCAGTGTCAATTCAAAACTTTTTCATGCAAAAAGCCAGTGAGTATCCTGAGTGTTTATCATCTTTGCATGTGCTTGAATGAGTTTTTGTTTTGAGATCTCTTTGATACCGCTGTGTGTAGTTGACTTTGAAAAATGAGGTTAAGTCACAGAAAAAACCCTATTCCGGCCATATCCATATATTTTAGCCACTATAAATTCCGAATGAGCCAATCATAGCCAAATAATCCATGCCAATAGCCCTGTGTGATTTTGTTGAGTTGACCCCTACTAACCCATTAAAAGCGTGGGGTAGGAGTTCGTTATTTTTATTGGTTATTAGTGTTTTGGAGAATTTTATTAGGGATTTTATGATTTTATGAATTTTTGTAATTAAGGACCACCATTCGGAAAAGAAAAAGAGAAAAAAATACCCCATAAAAAGAATAAAGAGGGGGATAAAATAAAAAATAATAATAATAAATAAGGGATGGTGAGTCTTGTTGAGTAATTGCCTACGCGCTTAATTTAAGGCTTGTTTATTATTGTTTATTTTCTTATGAAGCCCAATGTTTAAAAGGCAAAGAGTTGTGTAAGAAGCATGTTATAAGTTTTAATGGTGCTTAAGTGGTTTGAGCTTACAGTCGGTTTACGAGTTTCGAGTTGAGGAATAGCCTATGTTTAAAGGCTATGTTATGAGTGTTAAGTGAGGTTTTTATTTTTTGATGAGGTGTAGCATTTTGCTTCTTGATTAGAATAGGTTGGGTGAGTTATTGATCACGTTAGATCGTGAGTTAGCCACACGACTTATATATTCCATACCCGTCAAAAGAGCCTTACATCACAAACCAAAAAGACCTTTTCTGATTCTTAGTTTTGATAACACACTTAATTTGCGATTGAAAAGAGATTGATTTTCAGTTCTTATTTATTGTGCATGTAATTGTATGATTTGAGCGTATACACATCCCATGCAGCAATGCTTGAGTGCTTTTGAGCGTACACCCACATATTTATTTCCCTTTTGAGAGGATGCATGATTTTGATTTTGAAGCGACGATGTAATAATGGTCGAGTGATTGACGTTGCGTGACTTGTACCTATACTTTCAAAATTATGTATGTAGCACAGCACGATTCTTTGCTTGAACTTATTTTCATTCTAGTTATACTTTGAATTTATCGTTTGTCCGAGGACGAACAAACCAATTAAGCGTGGGGTAGTTGATTAGCGTAGATTTGTCCTTATTTTTATTAGCTTTTTAGTACGTTTTTCTATTTGTTTTTGGTATAATAAATTCTTGGGATTTAATTTATTTTTTTATAGTTCCAGCTTATTTTACCGTATTTTGTCATAATTGATGCAATTAGGTGATATTTCGTTGTTTTTTCACCTTACATCTAAGTAACCGGATGAGTTTCAAACTTTCCAGTGAAAGAGTAGCAGAAAAATCGAGAGAATAAGAGGTGCAGTGAAGTTGGCGTCGGTCGATGCAGGCGTCGACGCTATCCATGCCAGCGTCGGTCGACGCTATGTCGACGCCAAGCACGTTTACGTGCTGAACTCTTCCGGTTACTTAGTTATAAGGTAAAAAACAACGAATAATCACCTATTCTTACTCGTTACGATCAAAATTCAGTAAAATAAGCTGAAAGTATAAAAACACGGAATTACGCTTAAACTATCCAACTTATACCAAAAACAATAAGAAAAACTAACTAAAATAATAACAAAAATAAGGACAAATATGTGCTAATCAAAAGCCCGACCCTGCCTAGTTCCGGGACGCCGAGACGAACCCCTCCTCGCCCTGTTCGTAAATTTTTGGGATTTGTTTTTCGAATTTTTTACTTAAATTCGAAAAAAAAAAGAAAACGCGTACTAAACGTTCGACGCCTGACCCTCGTGGTTCCAGGATGCCTAGACGCACCCCTTTCCCGCCCGTTCGTAAATTCTTGGGATTTGTTTTATTTTTTTACTAATTTTTTTTCGAATTATTTTCAATTTTTTACTTAAATTGAAAAAGAAAATAAAAAACACGTATTAAACGATCGACGCCCGACCCTCGTTGTTCCGGGACGCCCAGATGCACGCCCTCCTGCCCCGTTTGTAAACTATTGGGATTTTGTTTTTTTTTTTACTATTTTTTTTAATTTTTTTGATTTTTTTTTCAATTTTTTTACTTAAATTTGAAAAAAAAAACGCGGTACTAAACAATTGACGCCCGACCCTCACGGTTCCGGGACGCCGAGACGCACCTCTCCCCGATCCATTCATGAAATGATAGGATTTGTTTTTATTTTTTTTCAAAATTTTTTCTGAGTTTTATTTTAAAATTGGAAAAAATAGAAAATGCGTACTTAACGATCGGCAACCGACCCTTAGTGGTTTCCAACCGAATAAGTTTATACGAGTCGATCGTATCTTGGTTGTTGGTCGAATTATACGACACGTGCGAATATGCAGCAGTGCTCGTTGATATTTTTCAAGCGAAATCGGGTCAAAATCACCATCGTGCCTAAGATGATAGGGTTTGTTTCATATTTAACGATTTTTCTATTTTTTCGAATTTTCTTCAATTTTTTTTACTTAAATCAAAGAAAAATAAATAGAAAACGCGTACAGAACGATCGACGACTGGCCCTCGTCGGTTCCGGAGGGCCACCCCTTGCCCTCGGTTTTTTTTCGAGGGGAAGCACCTCCCCTCGGAATTTTTCAATTTAAAAAAAAATAGAAAATGCGTAACTAAACGATCGAAACCCCGACCCTCGTGGTTCCGGGACGGCCGAGACGCACACCTCCGCGCCCCGTTCATAAATTCTTGAGATATATTTTTAATTTTTACTATTTTTTTATTTTTTCGAATTTTTTTCAAATTTTACTTAAAATCGAGAAAAAAATAGAAAAACGCGTACTAAACGACCGACGCACGACCCTCGTGGTTCCGGGACGCCGTGACGCACCCCTCCTTGCCCCGTTCAGACGCTCGACCCTCGTGGTTTCGGGACGTCCAGTTGCACCCCTCCCCGCCCAGTTCGTAAATTTTTGGGATTTGTTTTTATTTTTTACTATTTTTTTTCGAATTGTTTTCAATTTTTTACTTAAATTAAAAAAAATAGAAAATGCGTACTAAACGATCGACGCCCGACCCTCGTAGTTTCGGGACGCACCCCTCCCTGTCCCGTTCGTAAATTATTGGGATTTGTTTTATTTTTTACTATTTCTTTTATTTTTTTGAATTTCTTTCAAATTTTTACTTAAATTCAAAAAAAATAGAAATCGCGTCCTCAACGATCGAAGCTCGACCCTCTTAGTTTCGAGACGCCCCGACGCACCCCTCCTGCCCCGTTTGTAAATTCTTGGGATTTGTTTTTGTTTTTTTACTAATTTCTTTATTTTCTTGATTTTTGTTCAATTTTTTTATTAATTTTGAAAAATAATAATAAAATGCGTACTAAACGATCAGCGCCCGACCCTTGCAGTTCCGGGACGCCGAGACGCACCCCTCCCCGATCCGTTCATGAAATGATATGATTTTTTTTTACTTTTTACTAAATTTTAATTTTTCTCGATATTTTTCTGAATTTTTATTTAAAAATTTGAAAAAATAGAAAACGCGTACTTAACGATCGACACCTGACCCTCGTGGTTCTGGGACGGAGAGACGCACCCCTTGCCCCCTCAGAAAAATCACAGAACTTCGTCGCTTTGCGTTTCAAACCGAACAAGTTGATCGATCGATCGTATCCTTATTGTTGGTCGAATTACACGACACGTGCGAATACGCACATGCTCGTTGATATTTTTCAAGCGAAATCGGGTCAAAACCACCCCACGTGCCTAAGATGATAGGACTTGTTTCATTTTTTATGATTTTTATTTTTTTTAGATTTTTTTAATTAAAAAATTCCGAGGGGAGGTGTTTCACCTCGGAAAAATTCTAGGGCCACCCCTTGCCCTCGGTTTTTTCTGAGGGGAACAACTCCCCTCGGAATTTTTCAATGAAAAAAAAATCGAAAAAAATAGGAAATGCGTACTTAACAATTAACGTCTGACCCTTGTGGT
The DNA here is from genome assembly GCA_014905375.1 of Phtheirospermum japonicum. Lineage (NCBI taxonomy): Eukaryota > Viridiplantae > Streptophyta > Magnoliopsida > Lamiales > Orobanchaceae > Phtheirospermum > Phtheirospermum japonicum. The sequence goes on from BMAC01001611.1 coordinate 38,495, forward strand.
TCCGAGATGCTGAGACGCACCCCTCACTGCCCCGTTCGTAAATTCTTGAGATTTCTTTTTATTTGTTTTACTAATTTTTTTAAATTTTCGATTTTTAACTTAAATTCGAAAAAAAATAGGAAACACGTACTAAACGATCAACGCTTGACTCTCGTGGTTCCGGGACACCAAGACGCACCCCTCCGCACCCCTTCGTAAATTCTTGAGATATGTTTTTATTTTTTACTATTTTTTTTATTTATTCGACTTTTTTTCAATTTTTTACTTAAATTCGAAAAGAAGAAAAATGCGTACTACACGACCGACGCCCGACCGTCGAGAGTTCGAGACGCCGAGACGCACCCCTCTCTACCCCGTATATGAGATTATAGAATTTGTTTTTATTTTTTACTAATTTTAAATTCTTTCAGTAGTTTTTTGAGTTTATATTTAAAAATCAAAAAAAATAGAAAACGCGTACTTAACGATCGACCCAACCCTCGTGGTTCCGGAACGGAGAGACGCACCTCTTGCCCCCTCAGCAAAATCACGACGCTTTGTCGCTTCGCGTATCCAACCGAACAAGTTGATCGATCGATCGTATCTTGGTTGTTGGTCGAATTACACGACACGTGTGAATACGCACATGCTCGTGGATATTTTTCAAGCGAAATCGGGTCAAAACCACCCCACGTGCCTAAGATGATAGGTTTTGTTTCATTCTTACGATTTTCCTTTTTTTTTTAATTTTTTAATTTTTTAATTTTTTCGAATTATTTTCAATTTTTAACTTAAATTTAAAAAAATAGAAACGCGTACAAAATGATCGACGCCTGACCCTCGTGAATCCGGAACCCCTGACCCTCGTGGTTCCGAAGGGCCACCCCTTGCCCTCGGTTTTTTCCGAGGGGAACACTTCCCCTCAGAATTTTTCAATTAAAAAAAATTGAAAAAAAATAGAAAATGCGTACTTAACGATTGATGCCCGACCCTCTAGGTTCCGAGATGCCGAGACGCACCCCTCCCTTCCCCGTTCGTAAATTCTTGGGATATGTTTTTATATTTTACTAATTTTTTTTATTTTTTTGATTTTTTTTACTTAAATTCAATAAAATAGAAAACGCGTACTAAACGATAGACGCCCGAACCTCGTAGTTCCGGGACGCTGAGACGCACACCACTACGCCTTGTTC
>BMAC01001611.1:50293-65149 GCA_014905375.1 Phtheirospermum japonicum
CATCCCATGACGTCTCCATTGCACCTTGATCAATGCTATCTCCTTGTTCCTTAATCGGTGTATCTTACGATCCAAAATTGCTTCCGGAGCCTCTTCATAAGTTAAATCCTTATTAACCTCCAGCTCTTCGTAACTTACGATGTGGTGTGGATCGTAGACATACTTTCTTAACATAGACACATGGAAGACGTTGTGAATGCCCGATAAACTGGGTGGTAACGCAAGCTCGTAAGCCAATTCTCCGATTCTCCTGAGAATCTCAAATGGCCCTATGTACCTTGGCTTCAACTTCCCTCTTTGACCAAACCTCACTACACCTCGGACCGGTGCTACTTTCAAAAACACCTTATCGCCTACCTCAAAATGCAAATCTTTTCTTCGACGGTTCGCATAAGATTTTTGTCGATCCTGCGCAGTCCTAATTCGATCTCGGATCGTGGCGATGTGTTTAACCGTCTCTTGTACCAGTTTGGGGCCCAAAATCTTTCTCTCCCCTACTTCATCCCAGTACAAAGGAGATCTACACTTCCTTCCGTACAAAGCCTCGTATGGAGCCATACCAATGGTGGATTGGTAACTGTTGTTGTAGGCGAACTCTACCAATGGTAATAAGCCTTCCCATTGACTTCCCAAGTCAAGTATGAATGTTCTCAGCATATCTTCCAATACCTGGTTAGTCCTCTCAGTTTGGCCGTCTGTTTGTGGGTGATAAGCTGTACTGAACTTCAATTTAGTGCCCAGAGCACTTTGCAAGCTCTTCCAAAAGTTCGAGATGAACCTCGTGTCTCTGTCCGAAACAATCGAGACTGGTACTCCGTGCAACTTAACAATTTCTCGAATATAGATTTGGGCATATTGTTCCATGTTGAYGGTCATCTTGACCGGTAAAAAGTGAGCCGACTTGGTTAAACGATCTACTATCACCCAAACTGCCTTGTTACCTTTCGTCGATGGCCGTAAACCTACCACGAAATCCATCGAGATATGCTCCCACTTCCATTCTGGAATCTCTAGTGGTCTAAGCAAACCCGACGGTCGTTGGTGTTCAGCCTTAACTCATTGACAAACTAGACACTTTCCCACAAAAGTGGCAATGTCTCTCTTTATGCTCCTCCACCAAAACACTGTCTTCAAGTCCTTATACATCTTGGTGCCACCAGGATGTGCAGTGTAAGGAGTACAATGGGCTTCTTCCAMAATTTCTTTCCTTAGATCCTTGTCTTTTGGAACACAAATTCTTCCTTCGTAAAACAAAGCTCTATCGTCTGCTAAAACAAAACCTTTGATGGTTCCTTTCCGCACTTTCTCCTTCATCTTTCTTATGAAACCATCTCGAGTTTGAGTTTCCTTGATCCTTTCTCTCAAAGTTGGTTGCACCACTAAGGATGCTAAGATCCCCTTCGTGTTCTTTGGAGGTATCACCATTTCGATCTTCATCTTGGCGAACTCCTCAACTAACTTATCTTGTTCGGAAGGTAAACTCGTCAGTCCTCCTTTACGACTCAACGCATAGGCTACCACATTCGCCTTCCCTGGATGGTAGCTAATGGTACAGTCGTAATCCTTAACCAATTCCAACCATCTTCTTTGACGCATATTCAACTCCTTCTGAGTGAACAAATACTTCAAGCTCCTATGGTCGGTGAAAATCTCACACTTGCCTCCATACAAGTAGTGTCTCCAGATCTTCAAAGCATGAACTACGGCCGCGAGTTCTAAATCGTGCGTAGGGTAATTCGTCTCATGGGTCTTTAGTTGTCGTGACGCATAAGCCACTACTTTCCCATGTTGCATCAAGAAAAAACCCAAACCTTGTTTCGACACATCGCTATAAATAACGAGGTCCTTCGTTAGGTCGGGAATTGTCAAGACGGGTGCGGAAGTGAGCCTTCTCTTCAGCTCTTGGAAACTCTCCTCGCACTTCGTGCTCCAAACAAACTTCTCCCCTTTCCTCGTAAGTCGAGTCATCGGCACAGCTATCTTAGAAAATCCTTCGATAAATCTTCGATAGTAGCCTGCTAGACCCAGAAAACTGCGAACTTCACTCGCACTTGTGGGGATGGCCCATCCATTTATCGCTTCAACCTTAGATGGATCCACTTCTATCCCTTGAGCAGTGATGATGTGACCAAGGAACATTACTCGGTCCATCCAAAACTCGCACTTACTGAATTTCGCATACAACTTCTCCTTGCAAAGTGTTACTAACACTATTTGTAAGTGTTCTTCGTGCTCTTCTTGATTCTTTGAAAAGATCAAGATATCGTCGATAAAGACTATGATTAACTTATCCAAGTAGGGGTGGAAGACCCTATTCATCAAATCCATGAACACTGTTGGAGCATTTCTTAGCCCGAAAGGCATCACAACAAACTCATAGTGTCCATATCTCGTTCTGTAAGCAGTCTTCGGAATGTCACTCTCTTTGATCTTCAACTGGTGATACCCCGACCTTAAGTCGATCTTAGAGAAGACACTTGCTCCTTTCAATTGATCGAATAAGTTTTCAATACGAGGTAACGGGTAATTGTTCTTTATTGTGAGTCGATTATGTTCTCTATAATCGATACACATTCTCATTGACCCATCCTTCTTCTTAACAAAGAGGACCGGTGCTCCCCACGGTGAAACACTCAGTCGGACAAAACCTAAATCCAACAACTCTTGGATTTGTGCCTTTAGTTCTTGAAGTTCCTTCGGTGCCATCCTGTAAGGTGCCTTTGAGATAGGTGCTGCCCCTGGTGTCAAATCAATTGTGAACTCGACTTGACGACTGGGCGGTAATCCTGGTAACTCTTCTGGAAAGACGTCCTTAAAATCTCGAACGATGGGCACTTCGTGCGGTGTCACCACGACCGCTGGATTGCTCACCAAATTCACCAGGAAACCTTGGCATCTCTCCTTCTTCAACAACTTCATGGCCTTCATTGCCGTTATCACTTGTGGCACCGTCATGGTCTTGGCTCCAAAGAACTTGATCTCTCCACCTTCTGGGAGTTTGAAAATTATTTCTCTTTCGCAACATTGTATCTTCGCTTGATATTTCGTGAGCCAGTTCATTCCTAATATCAAGTCGAAATCCTTCATTTCGATCACATACAAGTCAGCCTCGAGATTCTTTCCTCCTACGTCAATCTTCACTCCCTTATCCATCAAGTTCGTAACCATTACGTCTCCGGATGGTAAACTAACCTCTAAGGGTTCCTCTACTCTAGTGCTCTTAACTTCAGTTAAATCACGAAAATTCTTCGACACAAAAGAGTGCGAAGCACCCGTATCAAAAAGCACAAAAGCAGGAATTCCTGAGACAGTTAACATACCTGTTATAACTCCAGGATTCTCTTCAGCCTCATTGCGTGTCATGGCATACATTCGCATTTTTTCCATTGGTTGGTCCTGTCTTTGGCCCTCCACCGCCTTGTTGCCTTTGACCATACACAGGACAGAACTGCGTTGCATGCCCACTCTGACGGCAGCGGTAACACTTTCCTTGCCCTAGAAGGCACTCACCAAAATGTCTCTTACCACAATTTTGGCACATGGGCTTGTTGTTCATCCCCTGTTGTCTGTTCACGTCACCAGTCTTCTGTTGCTTGGCTTGGTTGGAACTTCCTCCTACCCACTTCTTCTTGTCCACCGAAGTTGTGGGTTTAGGCTTTGCCTCATCCATCCCAAGACTTGACTCCACATCCTGGGCTCTTTTAACCATTTCCGAGTATGGGAGATCACCTTGTGCTGATAAGATACCCGCTAGTTGAGCCCTCAAACCTCTTTTGAACTTCAACGATTTCTTCAAATCAGTGTCCACCAGGTGTGTAGCGAAACGACTCAACTGGTTAAACCTCCTCTCGTACTCAGTGACCGTCAAGTTTCCTTGTTTGAGATTTAGGAATTCGGTCTCCTTCTGATCGCGATACGAGCGCGGGAAGAACTTCTCCATAACCACCGTCTTGAACTTGTTCCAAGTGAAGGCGTCTCGCTCTGCCTCCGAACAGTTTCTCCAATAACCTTCCCAACAGTGGTCGGCATCTTCAGTTAGCTGAAAAGTGGCACACGTGACCTTCTGTACATTGTCGCACGCTATCATTCGAAAGATTCTTTCGAGCGACCGAAACCACTCCTTCACTGCATTAGGTCCATCTCTCCCATTGAAAGTTGGTGGTCGGTACTGGCGGAACTGATCCACTGCTCTCGAGTTGTTGCCTCCATTCCCCAAACCGTTATCTTAAAGGCGTTGGAAGAAGTTGGTGAAAACCGTATCCATAGCCTCAAAGGTCGTTTGGTCGAAGTGGGGTGGGTTTTCTTCATTAACCCTGTTCCCACTTCTTCTTCCCTTTGGAAACCTCTTCACGATTTTCCTTAGGTGTTTCTTCTTTGGCTAAGTGCCACAAATGATGTTTGGTCAACAAGTAAGACCCCACCGTATCAACCTCCGAAAAACCATAATTCTTGAAAGCCTCCATGCCTTGGAGTGTCATCATACCATTAGCATCAACAACCATTCCCAAGACAAAGCAATCACATACATAGTATAAACATCCATACCCAATACAATGCAATCATGGTATAACATGGGATTTAAATAAATGATTAAACAATTATAATGAACTTTGGTACCTTGAGGATATCGACGAAGGTTCAACGAGGAGGAATGAAGATTATTTAAGTAACCCAAATATTTATTTTTATAAACTTTTTGATTTTTAAAAACAAAACGAGTCTACAGAACCAATCAAAACCTTGGCTCTGATACCACCTTTGTAACGCCCCAATTTTACTTTAGTTTAAAAATGATTTATATTTTTAAAATAATTAAATATAGAAATTTTGGCGTCACAATAAATGTCAAATTTTCGAAATTTTAATATAAAAGATCAAAAGAAAATAGAAAATTTTCTTAAGGTTCAAAATTACGCAGCGGAACATAACATTCTTAATATAAATATCTAAAACTCCACCAATGGAAAATAATTTAAAAACACGCATTTATGTCTAATTTGACTTTTAATCAAAACAATAAAATAATTTAAGAACATAAATTCAGTGTCAAAGTTTTATTCATTTCCTCGTCTCCCATTCACTCGATATCGTCGTTGGTACCTGAAAAAAAATATCGTTGATTTGGGATGAGCTCAACGTACTCAATAGTTACACCGACATTTCCATACAAAATTATACAACTCAAATATAGCACAATTAACCATAGAATTCGCAATTTTAACGTCGAAAAACAGTTGACTGCAGCTAAAACGCGGCGAGTTTCCTCGATGACACTTTAGGTCATAGGCACATAAGGCCCCTGGTTTTAATCAATGGGTATAGCACGCCGGGATAAACCCGATGACAACTTTCGGTCACAGACAACTTTAGGTCTACGTCTATATTAAATTTTATAAACATCGAATTTCATGATACACATAGCACGTAGATTTAAGAATGTAAAATTGAACATAGACAAGTCGGTGGTCCCTACCTCTTAAAAATATCGTGGAAAGTCAAGTGATATGCACGTAGTTGAAATCCTAAGTCCCCTTATTGATCGTCACCTAATAGATTAGAAAAATATATTTAATTAGTATTTTTTCATATTTAAAATAGTAATAATAGTAATAATAATAACAATATTAATGATAATAATAATTTTAATAATAATAATAATAACAATAATAATGTTAATAATAATAATATAATAGCAATAATAATTAAAAAGGACTGGAGTGCAGTTTTAAAACATATTTTGGGGCTGGATAGGGGTTATTGGAAATCTGGGGTTTCAATTGAAAAGGTGGAAAGAGGCTGGGGGTCAATCTGCAATTTTGGAAAAGTTTGTTGGAATAAAAGGGGAGCCCATCCCTTAATCCTTTCCTCCTCCCGTCTCTTTCCCCTTTTTCCCCAAAGCAAAAATCGGCCAGAGCCTCTTTCTTGCTCAATCGTCGCCGGCGACTGAACTATGGCGGCATCGGGTGGTGGTTGGTTGCAACCGGCGAGGGCGGGCGACAGAGAAACGGGCGGTTGTGCCCCGCTCTGCTCTGTCCGAAAGGTGGGGCGACGGGCACAGGCGGTTGTGTGCGGCGGTGTGAAACCATGGCGGCTGGTTTGTTGTGGGGGTTTTACTTCGCTGGCGGCTGAAAGTTGGGGGTGGCGACTATCGGCAACGGGCGGAGGAGACGGCTTTCTCCAGCTCCGCGACGGGACACAGCGGTGACGGGGCTCGACCACGATTCGATTTGACGGCGGCGCCTGACCACGGCTGGGGCGGACTAAAGGTGGCGGCGGTGGTTTTGTGTGGCGGTTATCGGCAGGTGGCTGGAAATTGGGCTGCGGTTCGGCTGCGGCTGGGTCCTCGTGGGGCTGCTCGATGGTTTGAGTCGGGCCGTGGTTCGGCTAAGAAGGCGTTGGTGGTTGAGGGTGGTGATTTGTCCGAGATGGTTGTTGGGGTGGCTACGGGTTTGGGGTCGCTGTGGGTTGCCGAAAACGGTTTGCTGCCGTCGGGTTTTTGGGTCGGAGATAATCGGGCCTGGACTTCGGGCTGTACGTTTGGGAAAACATTGGCAGGGTTAGGTGGTGGTGGTTTGCCGGAAAGGACTGTGGTGGTGGTCTGGTTGTTCGAGTTTGGGCCTGAAAAACGTTCGGGAAGAACATGGCTTGCGTTGGACCTTTTGGCGGAGTTTTGACGGGTTTTCAGCCGGGATTCGTTTGATGTTGATGAAGTCGTGATGTTGGCAAGGTTGATGATAGAAATCGGCAGCCGTTTCGGTTGCGATGGCTGCCGGAACGTGGGATTGAGTTTGTTGGTTTTTATTGAGAAAAGTCTGAAAAACAAAGTTATTTACCTAATGTCGCCGTATGCAGAATGCTTGTAAAAGTTGATGGGGTTTGGATTTTTCTTTATAAACTAGGCTTAGGATTTAATTATGGAAGGTTAGGGCTTAGGTTTAGTGGACTTGGGCTAACCATTGGGCTCGTTTTTAAAGTCCATAAAGAGTCGACCCAATAACGACTTAAGTTTTAAATCCAATAATTTCGTGAACGACCTAATAGTATTTTAAAATATTTTAAAAAAAAAAAAGAAATAAAACTATAATATAAATAAATTATAAAAAATTTAGAAATCGAAATCATTTCATATACGACTCAATAGTAATTTAAATAAATACTTAAATTACTAAATAATTATAATAATTTCTTAGAAATATATAATATAATTTTATTTGAAAARGAACTATAAATTCATTTAAATAGAATTCTTAGATTATTTAAAACTAAGATAGGAATTCATTTATGGCGACGAGCTCGGGACTATAATTATATTTTTAATGCATGATGATAAATAAATAATTAAATAAATATGCATTGGATGTATGGATGTTACAAAAACCATTTCGTAACTACCGAATCCCGAAAATATGCATTTGTAATGTATACGTCCGATCGAACATTGGTATTATCCGATCGAACGGAAGTGTCTGTCCTCATGTCCAATCGGACACTGGTCTTATCCGATCGGATGATTATGAATTTTGTCTAAATTTATCGTTCTAGTGCCTAGGGCCATTTAGAGCCATCGGGATTGACAACCCTGATCGTGGAGATGATTATGGCGCACTAGAACCCTCGCTTTCTAATCGTTTTAAAGGCTTTTGATTTTATTTAATTGTCGTAGATGTTAGAAACTCCCCAAACCAAATTGGACCACGTGTTTAGTTTAACATTTTCTTTTGTTTTCTCGTTTGTAAAATCAAACACCGGAATAACTTCCGATTAGTCTTCCTTGTGATTCGACTCGAGTCCAACTTACCACCTACAGCTGCTCCGTTCTCTTGCAAATGAGCTTTTTATTTTTAAATAAAAAGTAGGTGTAAAAAGTTCGATTCAAAATTTGGCGCCGTTGCCGGGGAAGGCTAAAGGTCATCGATTTCTGGTGTTTCTCTTAGTGACTTTGTTAGTGTGCTTATTTCTTTGTTTGTGTTAGTGTTCATTTGTGATTTTTGTTTTTGTTGTTTTTGTACTTTCTGGTGCATTTAATCTCGGTTTTTGAGTGTTGTGCTTTGTAGCCACATTTTTGAAGACTCGAGATTATTTTGATTGAAGATGGAGGATTATCAAGTTAGTCCGCCATTTGATGACATTTACGCTCCACTTCCGATTGTCAAGTTCCTCCATCATATTATGTCCCGTATGCTCCGAGCGGTAGAGAATGGGCGCATCCTTTTTTTTTTAGACCCAGTATGACATTGACTTGAACCTTGATGAAGTGACGTGGTTAGATGCTATTGTTAGGATATTTAGACTTCCGTTCGAACAATAGTGTAATTGTGGGGAATGAAGTGTAAAGAATCTATGAAGTGTCTTGTCCCCTGTTCTATTCTTGTTTTGTTCCAAAGAGTTGAATACTCTCTACTAGCCCCGTTTTCCAATACCCTCTATAGGACTTTATGTCATTTTTCTTTTTATTTTTGGAGACATTAAAACTCCATGTGCGAAATTGAAGAATGATATCAGTTGCACTCAGCAACGTAAGATTGGAGTCAATGAACTCTCATTTTTGATTTATGTAACTTATGCTCGTTTAGTACCTCATCTCTATAGGTACTCATAAAAAAAAGAAAAAAGAAAAGAAAAAGAATAAAAAAAACAAGTACAAGAAGAGAGATCCTTGTACAAGTTAAGTTCTTATTTTTGTTTTTCTTAGATTGTTTTGTTAAAGAGGTGTATAGATGACTGGGCTAGTCGGGTGACGACTTGGCGGTTTGAGCAGAGATAGACTTTGACCGAGGCATGGATGGGTGATGTACATGGAGGTCAACTCATTACTTTTATGTGTTCGAAAGCTATTCTAAATCTCTTATCTCAACGTTATCGTGTCGTCCTTTTTAGTTGATTTTTCAATCGATTTAATGCATTAACTTCTTGTCATTTGGATGCATTAGAGATTAGGTCATCGGGTAATTAGCTTTTCCTTGTCTACGTCTAGTTCTGATTTTGCTTGAGGACAAGCAAAAAACTAAGTGTGGGGGAGTTGATTTGTACATATTTGTATGTGATTTTCGTGTGTTTTTGCATTGTATTTTATTTGCTTTTACGTGTTTTAGGTTTATCTTTTTCTCATTTTTCTTCCTTTTGATAATCTTCGTTTCGTATCGTGTTTAATGTTTTTCTACCTTATTTTATAAGTAATAGCCGAATTTTGATTTATTTTCGTGTTTCAGCTCGAGATGAAGAAAACGGGATGAGCGACGTAACGCGCGCTGTCGGCGCCCGCAGCCTTGGCACGCGTCGACACCCATGCCGCCCGCGTCGGTCGATGCAAACTCTCTGTTGCGTCGACCCATGATCGCGTCGGCCGACGCAATTCCCAGTCGACACGCACACCCTCGACCCACGTCGGTCGACGCTCGGCACGCATCGATCGATGCCAAGGCAGTTTTGGCTGTTATTTTCGAAGAAATATATATAAACCTGTCCTTTTCTTTAGAAAACGAGTGCTGGAACTTGGGGGAAGGTTTGGAACATTGCAGAGACCCCTCGGTTCTTTCCCCCTTCCGATCACATGCATAATTCGTGTTAATAGTTCATCGTTTCATCATTTCTCTTCCATTCGTCGTTAAAGTTGTTCCTCATTGCTGAAGACTCGTTCGATTACTGCTGCTTTTCTAGATAATAAGTTTTCTGCACTTCTCTTAATTATTTTCATAGTTTAGTTTTGGTTTTCGTTGTATTTTGATGTTGTACTTTGGTAGCGTAATTTAGTATAATCCTTTGACCGTTCTTTGCATTTTAGTTTATCGTGTTCTTCCCGTTTTTAGTTTACATCCATTTGCTACAGTGGTTTAATGGTTAATTCTCGTTAGTTTAGTTATTTCAATGCTTAGAATAATTGTTCCGTTGAATTCCATTGATGTTTGAGTTTACATGCTTGTTGAGATTATGTTATCAATCATAATTATGAGTTTTGGCTAAATTTATCGTTCTAGTGCCTAGAGCCATTTAGAGACATCGGGATTGACAACCCTAATCGCAGAGATAATTTTGGCGCACTAGAACCCTTACTTTCTTAATTGTCTTAAAGGCTTTTGATTTTATTTAACTTTCGTAGATGTTAGAAACTCCCCAAACAAAATTGGATCGTATGTTTAGTTTAGCATTTTCTTTCTTTTTCTTGTTCATCAAATCAAACACCGGAATAACTTCCGATTAGTCTTCCTTGTGATTCGACTCGAGTCCAACTTACCACCTACAACTGCTCCGTTCTCTTGTGGACGAGCTTTTTATTTTTAAATAAAAAGTAGGTGTAAAAAGTTTGATTTAGTCATACCACTTTGTTTTTTCCTTCAATTAAGCTGGAGATTCTTTGTTTTTAAATGACAGATTCATGATAAGAAGAGAGTTAGATATGGTCAAAGTAATAATTCAATGTGATGTAACACCCATTGCTAAAGTGATAGTGAAAATAAAAAAAAATTATATTGTACTGAATTTTCGAAAATCTATTTTCTTGGTTGCCCATAATCATGGTATTTGGCTGCATTTCTATATTATTTTTTCATATGAAATATGATAGAGAAAGTATATACAATGATGAGCTCACAAGTCATAATAATCTACAAAAGTAAAGACAGTAAAAGATATTATATATATCTATGTGGGTGTAGTTTCAACACCATCTATGAATGGTAATTGATTACCACCATTGTACAGGTACTGATAATATGATTACAATGATAAGTATTAGTACTAATAATAAGATTAATGATGCTGGTAATAAGATCACTAGTACTGATAATATAGTTACTACCAGTGGTGATAAGATTACTGGTACTAGTAATAAGTTTACTTGTACAGGTAATTTATTACCGATTGTGGTAATCCTAGATTACTGGTTATGTTAATCTTATCGCAACCGATAATAATCTCATTATTGCATGAATTAATTTTAGTATTAGTGGTCGAGATAATTTATATGATAATGTGATCACTAATTGTGATAATATTAAAGTACGTGGATAATGTGACTACTACTTGTGGCAATCTAATTATTACAAAAATTATGTTTTCATGTTTTAAATTATTGTGGTAATATTATGTCAACGAGTAATAATCTCATTATTTTATGAATTAATCTTTGTATTATTTGTTGTTCTAGTTAATTTTAAATTTTATTACCGTATACGGTTGGTTGTGGTAATATATTATCGTTTATGGCGATTTTCAGATTATTGGTTTTGGGTTTCGAAATTGTCATGAATAAGTTGTAGATAAGTCGTCCTTTTTGATACATTTTTGCAAATTTCTATTTTATGTTATTTACGAGTGCGTATATGAGTTGATAATCATTTGAAAACAATTTTGACGGCTAGATCATGAAATTACTAGATTTGATAATATTATTATTGGATGTGGTATTTTTTTTTACTGGATGTGATTACTATTTGTGGTAATTTTAGATTATTTGGATAATGTGATCACTACTTGTGGAAATCTAATTATTGCAACAACTATGTTTTTGCGTTTTAGATTACTGGTTGTGTTAATCATATGTCAACTGGTAATAATCTCATTACTGTATTAAGTAATTTCAGTATTATTAGTTGTGATAATTTTAGATGGTAATATTAGTATTATTGGTTGTGGTAATTTTAGACGGTAATCTTTGTATTATAATCTAATTTTAGGTGGGGCATATGAAGTTCGATTAACCTAGTATTTTGAAGGTATACACAAAATTATAACAAAAACTAATGATAAAATTCTTAGGTTGAGCGGATGTTTGGTGAAGCCAGAATCGACGTTGGGAGTTTCTGATTTTGTGTGAAAAGTTGTGAAAATCGGACCGATAATTTAATCGGGCAAACGTACTCCAATTGACTTGAAACTTTATGGGTACACTTGAAATGACTTTAGAAATCAATGACAAAATTTTTAGGGTAAATGGACATTAAAGTAAGCCGAAACTAACACTGGAAGTTTCTGATTTTTTGTGTAAAAAAACTATAAAAATCAAAGATTTTACTTGCGATATAATGAGGCAAACGTACTTCGATTAATTTGAAATTTCTCAAGTTGACTCGAAATGATAACATAAATCCATAGTAAAAGTTTTAGGTTAAACAGATATTGGATCTGAGCAGAATTAACTCTGGGAGTTAATGATTTTATCTGTGAATTCACTGTAAAATTTAAAAATTTGACCGACGATTCAACAAGGTTAACAAACTTTGATCGACTTGAAATTTTGCAGGTAATCTCAAAATAGCCAATCAATGCTAATATTTTTAGATTAATTGGATATTGAAACTAGACAAAATCGATGCAAAAAGTTTATGTAAGAGAGGGAAAGTGAGATGAGTATATGAAGGATATTTTTTACAGATTTATTTTTATAAAAGAACTTGACATGACCTAGCATAGAAAATTAGTGACAAGTGTGTACAGGATTATATCCACTATTTGGATTTATTTTTTAATTCATGGATTAATTAGATCTATATAATGTTAACTATACAAATATAAGTTAAAAATATATTATATGTTTATGATTTTATAGGTCTCACAAATGGTTATTTATTATCGATTGAAAAAGATTTTGACAAATGAAATTGATTAATTTTTAAAAAGTAGTACTCACTTCATTTCATGAAGAGCAGTGTTGTTAAAATTGAAGCAGACCGACCGATTGAATTGGATTAACCAGGAACTGACCATGAGCGTGGTTCAATTATATGCTTGTTCCTGGTGGAAATCGGCAAATCAGTCTAGCACAATAAGCTAAAAAAACAAAGAAAATGAAGAAAGACTGAGCCATCTTGACCAGTCATGATTTACAAAAAAATGTTTAAGCAAATAGTCGAAGTTTTAAACAACTAAAACAAGATTGAGCCATTTTTCCCTTTATTATTATTATTTGAAGCAAACCATTGCTTGGATCGTGTACGTAGGTGACGCTCGAACACAAGTCAATGGTCTACACCTAAAATTGAATTAGGATTTGCATCGCACCTACGCACGCACGTGGAAAGTAAGCTTATGATATACACTATTCCTTAAGGGCTCGTTTGGTTAGTTGGATACGACAGGATAAGGTGGGATATCCCAACATATCCTGCATTTGTTTTCATGTATTAAGGCCCGAGATTTAATCCGCGGCCCGGTAATTATTCCTGAGTTTGGGGATAACTCAATCATGGCCTCCCCCCTCGGATAAAAATAATCCCATCTAACATACTAATTGAAATGACGAAGCTGCACTCAATCTTATTGCTTTGACCAGATAAATTCCTCAAACCCTAATCCAATTTCATTCCAAGCGGCGCCTATCTTTAGCCCCCCCTTTCTCCACAATGACGACTCATCTCAAGAAGAACCGCAAGAAGCGTGGCCACATCAGCGCCGGCCACGGTCGTATCGGCAAGTACCGTAAGCATGCCGGAGATCGTATCGGCAAGAACCGCAAGAATCGTGGCCACGTAAGCGTTGTTGATCGATGTGACGTAGTTTGGTTACATCAAGGTGCTCGGCGAGGGTTTGTTGCCGGCTGACACTAGTACAAAAACAGGATTCAATAACAGGGATTTAAGAACGCCTCAGGAGGCGGCGTTATTAAATGTCAGACGGTGGCATTTTTGTAATAAAACTGTCACATACGAGAACGTCTTTTTCAAAGACGTTCTGGTATACTGGATATCCAGAACGTCGTTAAAAAGACGTTCTCGTATGTTAGATATCCAGAACGTCYTTAAAAACGACGTTCTCGTATGTTAAATATCGAAAARYTCTTTAAAAARGACMTTCTCGTATGTTAAATATTGAAAACGTCTTTAAAAAAGATGTTCTGAAAAGTATTATTGAGAACGCCTTTAATAAGGCGTTCTCGTATGTCATATTATTTTTGGATTTAATATACCCACAAAATCTACTTTTCTAATTAAAAAAAATAAAGTTGCCCTAGACCCTTTCCTCTCCGCCGACTCTATGATCGATTGTACTATTTGTGAGTTGTATGATTTTGCATTGGTTAAGTCAGTGTAACTATTGAGTACGTTGAGCTCATCCCAAATCAACGACGTGTTTTTCAGGTACAAATGAAGATATCGAATGAAAGGGAAACGAGGAGAGGAATGAAAACTCTTGTTATTGGATTTTTATGGTTTAATCTTGTTTTACGTTTTATCCACTGTTGAAAACTTGGTTATTTGCATTATGATTATTTCCGCTGCGAATTTCTTGAACGTTTTGAAACACGTGAATCTTTTATGTTAAAATCGTGAAAATTAGACATTTATTGTGACGCCAAGATTTCTCCATTTAATTATTTAAAAATATAAAACCTTTTTCGACTAAAGTGAAATCGGGGCGTTACAAAAAATGACGGAGACGGAGGGGCTGGGGGTGGGGTTAGGCTTACCGGAGAGCGTGAGGCCGGTGCGTGAGACCGACGGGGAGAAAGGAAGATGAAAATGGGAGATACGCCTCAGGAGGCGGCGTTCTTAAATGTCAGGCGGTGGCATTTTTGTAATAAAACTGTCACATACGAGAACGTCTTTTTCAAAGACGTTCTGGTATACTGGATATCCAGAACGTCGTTAAAAAGACGTTCTCGTATGTTAGATATCCAGAACGTCGTTAAAAACGACGTTCTCGTATGTTAAATATCGAAAACGTCTTTAAAAAACGACGTTCTCGTATGTTAAATATCGAAAACGTCTTTAAAAAAGATGTTCTGAAAAGTATTATTCAGAAACGCCTTTAATAAGGCGTTCTCGTATGTCATATTATTTCTGGATTTAATATACCCACAAAATCAACTTTTCTAATTAAAAAAAAAAAAGTTGCCCTAGACCCTTTCCTCTCCGCCGACCC
>BMAC01001611.1:65174-103519 GCA_014905375.1 Phtheirospermum japonicum
CCTTGATCAATGCTACTTCCTTATTTCTTAGTTGGTGTATCTTACGATCCAAAATCGCTTCCGGAGCCTCTTCATAAGTTAAATCCTTATTAACCTCCAACTCTTCGTAGCTCACAATGTGGTGTGGATCGTAGACATACTTTCTTAGCATCGACACATGGAAGACGTTGTGAATGCCCGATAAACTGGGTGGTAGCGCAAGCTCGTAAGCCAATTCTCCGATTCTCCTGAGAATCTCAAACGGCCCTATGAATCTTGGTTTCAACTTCCCCCTTTGACCAAATCTCACTACACCTCGGACCGGTGCTACTTTCAAAAACACCTTATCGCCTACCTCAAAATGCAGATCTTTTCTTCGTCGGTCCGCATAAGATTTTTGTCGATCCTGCGCATGCAATGGAGACGTCATGGGATGAACGAGGCCACTTGGGAACAGGAGGAAGAATTCAAAGCGAAGTATCCAAATTTCGGCATTTCGGGTAAGTGCGGATATCTTGACAAAATTTCTAAGTAGGATTGAAAAATGTAACATCCATAACCCAATGCATTTTATTTTATTTATTTAAATTTTCTTCATGCATTAAAAATATAATTCTAGTCCCAAGCTCGTCGCCATAAAACAAAATTCCTATTTTTAATTATTAAATAACTTAAGAATGCTACTTAAACGAACTTATAATTCGTTTTCCAAATAAAATTATATTATCAATTTCTAAGAAATTAATATAATTATTTAGTGATTTAATTATTTATTTAAATTACTATTAAGTCGTTTCTGAAATAATTTCGATTTCTAAAATTTTTATAATTTATCTATACTATAGTTATTATAAATAATTTGAAACTCTAATTAAGCGAGTTTATAGTTCATTATAAATTTCTAAGGACTATTATAATTAATTAGCAACTTACCAATTTAATTAAATTACTAATGAATTGTCCATGAAATAAATTTTTATTTATAGAATAATTACATTTAATTGTATTATAATTATTCTTAATCATTTAAAGTACTAATGGGCTTATTCAGTTTTAAAATTTAAGACGTCTTTTGGGTCGTTCCTTTTGGACTTAAAAACGAGCCAAACGAATAGCCCGAGCCCACCAAGACCCTACCCTAACCTTCCTAAATTAAGTTCATCTTTGGTTTATAAACCAAAGTCTTCCTTGTCTTCTCAGCCGTTCTTACAACTCCAAGTTCGTCTTGATTTTCTTACGGCCGCAAGAGGTAATCTTTTTTTTTGGTGTTTAAAATTTATTTTTTTTTTCTCAAGAACCTTGCTCTGAACCATAATACGGCAGCCGTCGTAACCGAACCGGCTGCCGATTCCAACCACAAAACACCAGCCAACCTCCTGCCAATATCACCAATCGCCAACTCCGACGACTCCCTCCCGAGCCCCGCTCAACCGCCAACTACGGACCCCGAGAACCAGCCCAGGCGCAAAAGACCCGAGGTCCAGCCCGACTTGGCTGCGACGAATCACGCCTGCCACCAGCCACGGCCGCCCGTTCAACACAACACCAGGCGCACCTCGTTTCACTGCCGACCGCCACCCTGCGAACCACATCGACTTGCCGAATCAACCCAACAGCCTCCAACGCCAAACCTCAACCACCAACGCATTCTTAGCCGAACCACGGCCCGACTCAACCCGGCAGCCTCACGCCGAACCATACGGATCACCACCCACCAACCACAACCAGACTCGACTGCCGACCGCCACCCTGCTCCGGCCCGTGCAAAACCCGAGTCGCCCAGTCGCAAGCCGAGCCACAGCCCCAGCCAACGTCACCACAATCAGACTCGACAAGCCACCCACCAAAACCCAACCAGAAGCCGCAGCCCCAGGCCGACGTTGCCACGGCCCGACTTCTGGATCGCCGAGCCCCACAACCACCAACCAACCCGAACACAAAACCCAAACCCACGACCCACGCCATATCTCAAGTTTCAGTCACCACCCACCGCCCGAATCAACCGCAGGCCAATCGGCCACTAGCGCCGCCGCCGCCGTTGGCCACCGTCGGCCCTACCTTTCGGACAGAGCGGAGCGGGGGGGGCACAACCGCCCGTTTCTCCATCGCCCACGCAACTGAGTCATCGCGGTCGAGCCCCGTCACCTGTGTCTCGCCGCACGCCCTCGCCTAGTCGCCGCCCGTCGTCCGTCAACCACCAGCCGCCATGGCTCTGTCGCCGTCGGCCGAGGAATAGAGAAAAGGGGCTCTGGCCGTTTTGCTTTGGGGGAGAAAGAAATGAAAGAGACGGGAGAGGAGAAAGAAATTAGGGATTTCAATCCCATTTTAATCCAAAGTTTTCAGACTTCCCAGATTGACCCCCCAACCTTTTAGCTACCTTTCAATTGAACCCTCGAATTACCAAAAACTACATTCCAGCCCTTTTATTTGTTATTATTATTACTATTATCATTATTTAATAATTATTTATTATTTATTATTATTTATTATTATTATTATTATATTTATTATTATCATTATTATTATTATCATTAATACTACTACTATTATTATCATTAGTATTATTATTATTATCTTTTCAATTATTAAATTTTAGAAATCGAAATTATTTCAGAAACGACTTAATAGTAATTTAAATAAATAATTAAATCACTAAATAATTATATTAATTTCTTAGAAATTGATAATATAATTTTATTTGGAAAACGAATTATAAGTTCGTTTAAGTAGCATTCTTAAGTTATTTAATAATTAAAAATAGGAATTTGTTTTATGGCGACGAGCTTGGGACTAGAATTATATTTTTAATGCATGAWGAAAATTTAAATAAATAAAATAAAATGCATTGGGTTATGGATGTTACATTTTTCAATCACAAAAACTTTGAGACGATGACTGCGCAAGCCCTTCCTGCTCCCCCTTTTTTTTCTGATTTCTTCAAAAAATTTTGAAACTTCTGGTTCATCGTCTCCGGTGCCGGTTAACCGGATTAATGGAGCCTTACCCTCCGATGGTCTCAAACCTTCCTACTGTCACATCCAATTATGTGAAACACAACCCCAATTTGAACAAGCAAAACCCCCCTGCAATTTTGAGCGTCGATCCCCTTTTGGGGAAAAATGGCGATTCCTCGTCCAGCGGCTCTCCGGTTGAATTTCTCCATTGCTAGTTTCTCTGGGTTTGTTTGTTTAGATGGATATGCTTTGAAGTATTGTATTGATTTGAATGGACTATGGATAAGGCAACGAGTTGTTATGAGCACGCTTGCACAAAATATCCTAGCAATTTGGAACTAATGATGGGCCTCTTCAATTGCTATGGAGAGAGTATTCATTTGTTAAGCAGAAACAGGTTGATTTAATGCTTTTGCTTTGGGGCATTTGGTGCATTATTAATGTTAATGCTCTCTTTGTTAACTCTGTGTTGTGTAATTATTATTGTAGATAGCCATTAAAATGTACAAGGCTGCTGGTGAAAAAAGGTTCTTACTCTGGGTCGTTTGCAGCATTCAATTGCAGGTTTGCCTTCGCTTTACCTATGTAGCTTGTCTCTTCTAAGCAAGTTTCATTATGTTGAGAAAACTAGCTTAACAGAACGGGAATTGATAAAAGTGCGGACAAAGTTAAATCTGTTGATCACGTCACCGAAGAAGATAGTTATCTGATAAAAAGTTGTTTTAGAATAATTATATTAGTATGAATTTATACAAAATACTGCAGTGGTTTGATCCACTGACTACACAAAATTCTTATTCACCACTCTAAGTTCTACATGCAACAAAGATCCTTATATATTTGAAGAATTATTGACAAACCGAGAGATGTAAAGTTGTTTTTGTGTTATCTTGGATAGAGTTAGAAAAGAGGATCATAAATATATTTTGCTTTCCTCTGTTACCAGTCTTATTTACGAATCATCATGTGACATAAATTACCTTGGTTGACGTGACTCATCTGTTCGGGTTACAGTAGTGGAATCAATTTAAGCAATTAACTAATGGTAATTATAAGTCGTGCCGACAAAGAAAGGCAATCGCACTGTTTGGAAGGCCATACTGTGTTAGTTTGTCATTATTTGATTGCAATTTCTTGAAACTGTTGTCGTCCCTCCTTGGAATTTACTCCATGTTCTTGTGTTTGATTTCTTATATTGTCTTCAGTTGTATGCAATGCAATAATATCTGTGTTAACTTCTATGTGTTGTGTGTCAGTTGTATGCAATGCAATAATATCTGTGTTAACTTCTATGTGTGTGTGTCTGTGTTTGTTTTTGGAGTTGTAGTTTTTCTACTGAAAGAAGAGTTTATGCATGACTACTGAACTAATAATCTGATAATGTATGAAGGAAGTACTTAGTTTCATAATCCTTACAAAGTTATTTCAAATTGTAGAGGTTCTTATGAAGAAATTGATTTTTCTCAATTATTCTTGGGGACAGCTACAAAAGCTATCCTTGAGGTTTGGCCTTGTTACAAAACACCCAATATTTGTTATTATTATTATTATTATTATTATTATTATTAAGAATCTCTGGAAGAGATTCTTTTATCCACATGATGAATATTTGGTATGTTTTTTTTTTCAATTCTGATTTGGGTATTTTTCTTTTATTTATATGTGCGTTTTTGTTTGTTTAATCATATGAAAAAGTTTTAATCTGGAATTGAACATTGGAACTGTTAAGAKAATTATAAGCCCAATATTACTCTCTTGGTGTTATTTGTTCTGATGGAATGTGTTTAATATCGACAGATAAAATCATATTTAATATGCGGGGTTTACGTTATGTCAAATTGATGTGGAATCTATATTTTGAATTGCTGGTCAGGTTAATATATRTGAAAGTTGATCCAGAGTTTTGGATGGGGCTTCGTTGCCGACTAAAGTCTCCCCAGAGTTTGAACRCWTTGTTCGTCACCRGTCGAAGTGTAAGTTCTGGTGAGATTAATAAGTAAAATGAACCTGATCAATTCAATAACTGATTAGCTAAATAATCAAACTCAATAGTATAAATCTGGAGTGAGKTCTTAGTTGAGAAATAGTTCACTTTTGATGCAAGTTTAATGTTTATTGAGTAAGAGATATTTTCTCGAAAATCGAGGTTTAGGACATCTACTTTGAGGAGTTTGTGACTGTTTTGTGTCCTCTATCCCCTAGTAATCATTATTGATATTTTGAAGCTTAAAATTTGATCTGATTTGGAAGCAAAATCGTTCAGCTTACAATTTTAACTATTTTTCTTGTCCCACTAAAATTGTTCCTCCTCTCATTTATAACCGATGGTTGAATATTTTTTGACACGCCTTTACCTCTAATACCCGATTGTTTATCTTTATCTCTTATTTTCAGCGGCAATTGAAAGATAGTGAGCTAATCTMGAAATATCGTAKGAATTTGTCTTCTCGAGTATTTGCCAAAACTTGAATAGTAACTTKTGAAGAKTCCTCTCAGTAAAGTAAGACTACTTATTATTCCATTCCYTGCATGTTTCAGCTGCTTCATTTTCTACTAGGGATTGTTTAATGTGTGTAATGGTTTATCCYTATCCATAACCATTGAATTAAGTGGGATTTTGGGTGAAAYTCTAGAAACCTTTATATTTCAGTGATGAATGAGTGTGATGTGATTGTAACTTGTAAGAGGAAATTTAATTATTCGAAATTGGTGTCATTCCTTGAATAAATAAATTTGTTACACACACACATATGATACATCCATCCAGGCATATTTGATTTCAAGAATACACCAAATAACTAATAATAAATATTATGAATATATTAATTATATCACCAAAATTCAATAATAAATATTGATCATTCTTATTTTCCGATCATCAAAAATCATTGTCAACTATCAATATTACAAAATTCTACCTTTAATTTCAAATAACCCTTTCTATGATATTGATAATTCAGTAAAATGTAATTTTGCAGGATACAATTTCTGAAGCAAGTATATAGCTTAAGGACCTAATAGCATGGTAATATGAACCAAGGCACTAGACAAAAAGTATTAATCTTTCATACCCTTAAAGCCAGCTTTCCTCTTCAGATGCCTGCCTCCATTTCTCCACATTACATAAGCTAATTGATCTGTTAGTACCACATAACCAGTCGATTTAATATTTTTTGGAGATGCGTTGTGAGATTTATGGATTATAAACTGAGAAAGTTATTAGCTACTGAAGAATGTGACTTATGGCAATATGTTATTCCTCGTGTTGATTTTCTCTCATTCTTTTGTAAAACTTCTTGTTTGATAAGTCTGGAAATTCTACAACATTTGTTATGTGGTTTGGATATGTCGCAGGTAGTGGATGCCCCAAAGATATTGACTGTTATTGACAAAATCCCACACTTGTCAGACTTTTTGAACTCCCTATACGATTGCCAATATAAATCATTTTTTACCGCTTTTGGTAAGTTCAAATATTTCTATTTACCCAAAGCTACAAAATGTTATTTATATACATACATGTTTTAACGTTTTCCTGCTTTTGTTGTTCAAGCTGGTTTGACTGAGCATATTAAGCTGGATCGTTACTTGCACCCGCACTTTCGTTACTTCATGAGGGAGATAAGACCTGTAGTTTATTCCCAGTTTCTGGAATCCTACAAGAGTGTAACCATTGAAGCTATGGCTAGAGCATTTGGAGTTACTGTTGATTTCATTGATCCGTAAGTAGAATTAAAACTAAAATGTTATGTGTCTTAGACAATAAAGTATTTTCTTATAAAATAAAGTATTTTTTTTATTTGGTCACAGGGAGCTGTGTCGTTTTATCGCAGCAGGAAAGCTACATTGCAAGATAGACAAAGTTGTGYGTGTATTAGAAACCAATCGTCSTGATGGGAAAAATGCTCTTTACCAATCCGCCATCAAGYAGGGGGATTTCTTGTTGAACCGCATTCAGAAGCTGTCCCGTGTGATTGATCTTTGAGGTAGGGGTAACTATCCGGGTTTCTTGTTCTGCCGGCGAGAAATGCTGGTTGTCGACAGTTTTTTTTTTTTTAATTTACCTGAGCAAGTTCCCCTTTTCTTATTTGAGTCCCCTGGTATTTTTTATGTTTTCAAGTGTGACCCTACCGTATCCATTTTAACAAAGGTCATTACTAATCAGGTTTTAGGTACAAAATTCCAAAATAAGCTATTGGAAGTCATAGACGCTAGGTGGTGTCTTCTTCCTGCTTGATTGTCGCAAAGTATTTCCCTTTTTTCTTATATATTATATATTTAACTTTCGATTTAAACAGTCAATTACCAGATTTTCTGGGTGGGACCTGCTCGTGCCCAAATGAAGGTGGATGTCTAGGATCTAATAAGGGCCCTTGGAATGATGAACAACTTATCAAGGTGCGAGAATTTAGAGCTTTTTTTATTAGTTGTTGCACCAATATCCCATCTTTTTGTTTAATCTTATCCAACTCTACTTGCAGTTGGTTCATGCTTTGCATGATGATGAGGTAATTTATTCTAAAAATACTGAATCTGAAAGTAAGCTAATTGATTCTAAGGTAAATTGGTGGTTGTAGAATTTCAAATTAAATCTGATTGATATGAACTAAAGATGATACTAGATACATGTGAACTGATGATTTGCTTCACTCTGCATAGTGACAAAAAAGTGAAATTGTTCCAAATTCTCTTTGAATCCCTTCTTATAATAATGTAAGAGACCTTGGTTATAATTTAAACATACTACTTTGGATAAATTACAAAAACAATATCTGTGGTTTAGTTTAATTTTAGAAAATGTTAGTTATGTTTTTTTAAATCACAAATACCCCCTTAAATTTGTCAGTATTTGATATATTAGGTGCAGTTTATAGAAATAATGTCAAGGAGGTATTATTAATAACAAACCTTATTGGTTTTGGCATCAGCTGTCTGAGGAAATTTGTTTAGAGTAATGGAGCTAAGGTTTGGATTTGGATGGAATGATTACTTGGGGAAATGAATTCACTTGACCCCATTAATATGAATTTGAAAGTTATTATATTATGATATTTTCTAAGTAAATGGATTTTTGTTTAAATGTTGTTTGTTTTCAGTTTACATGGTAGAAACTTTGAGATGTGAGTATTAACAGGGGGTTGGCCACATTTTTGTATCCTAATGTGTAGGCATTCTTTGGTGGGCATGGAGGCACAAAAGAGCTGCTGAGTTTACAGTTGAGAACTTAGACAAGAACTTTATAGAAGATAATTATCTCTATTTTCATGGTTGTTGTTTTGCTTTCTTTGGATGTGTTTCTTGAGTTATCGTGGTGTTTTTTCTGGGCATTATATATGTTTTTTTTTTTTTGATACATGTGTTGTTTGATCTTGGGATTATATAAATGACATGTGTTTTGTGATTTAAATAGGTAATAAAATTGTAATATATATTTGTTGGCAAATGCTTTTATTTATTTTTTTAAAAAATTTTTACTACTTTCTAGAACGGTTATTCAAAAACCCGTTCCAGAAAGTATACTTTCCAGAACGTCCTTCATTAAGATGATCTGGAAAGTTTACTTTCGAGAACGTCTTCAAAAACAGGCGTTCTAGAAAGTAAACTTTCCAGAACGCCTGAAAAAGGGACGTTCTGGAAAGTATACTTTCGAGAACGTCTGTTTTTCAGGCATTCTGGAAAGTTTACTTTCTAGAACGCCTCCAAAAACAGGCGTTCTGGAAAGTATACTTTCAAGAACATCTTAAAAAAGGACGTTCTGGAAAGTATATTTTCCAGAACGTCTTAAAAAAGGACGTTCTGGAAAGTACTTTCCAGGGCTACAAAACTGACTTTCTAGAACGGCTGAAAATTTTTTAAGAACGTCTCTGAAAAACCGTTCTTGAAAGTCTGACAATCAAGAACTCCCTGATGAGACGTTCTTGATTGTCAAACTTTCAAGAACAGCTCCATACAGAACGCCTCAGCAAGGCGTTCTTAATCTGCAGAAACAGGCGTTCTTAAAAGCTGTTTCTGCACTAGTGTGATTGTGAAGGCGAAGCTCATGTCGAAGAATGCTGAGAAGAAAATCAAGGAGGCCGGTGGTGCCGTCATTCTCACTGCTTGATTAGGTTTATTTTTGATTAATTGCTGTTTTTGAATTTTACGAATTGGAGACTGTTATTATTGCTGGAGTAGTCAAATTTCGTGAAGAATCAGAGCGCAAATAGAGGTGCAATCAGCATCACCTTAGGTAACGTGTATAGTACGAGAGTCTCCAAGTAGAAAAAAAGTTTCTAAACTTTAGGGTTGTTGCAACAGAGAGAGCTTCACGGAGTGCCACAAATTCAGCTACCTCTGAATTATCAATACCGCTAATTTTCTTGATGTGGCCAAACATAAATCCACCATTTGCAGCTCATTGACAACATCCTCTCCATTATTGATGTAGTGTAGAATCACTGAATGCGCAGCTGTCAGTGTTTCATCCATAACTTCTTCTAGAAACATTGGATTCATGTATGGTTTGCGGCATTAGAAAGATGACTTAATTATCTTTCCATCAATATGCTTTGAATTCCCGGATATCAAGTATTCAGAACGTTATGAACGTTCCAAGTGATGACTAGAAGTCAAAGGGACACTTGAGAGTTTGAAAGTTGCTTTTATTATTGTTTCTTTTCATTTATTGAATCTTAGGTTGTTTTAAATCTATAAATACCTGCTATTTCGTGGTTGATGGGAAGATTGAAGTTTATAATAATTATTTATCAAGATTGAGAGTTTGTTCTCATTATCTTATTGTTCCAACTTGGAAGTCGAATAAAGCACTCTTTTATTTCATAATTCATTTATTTTCCAATATAAATCCTCATCATTTGGTACCAGAGCCAGCGTACTCTCTTAGCATTCCTTTCGTTCTCCAATGGCCGCGAGAAGAGGAAGAGGCGGATGCGATAGAGGAAACATGGAAAACCTTGAAGATGAACGAGATGCTGAAATTCAGGCAATTCAAAGACAAGTTCAGGAGCTAACCATATGGCTAGAGCATCAGGAGGCCAGAAGTGAACATGGTTCAGTACATGGCCCTTCCAATGAAGGCTCGGAGTATGAGAATCCTTTTGCCAACAAAGAAGTTAATAATTTCTCTGAAAGGTTCTCTTGAACCACAAATTTTGTAAAAGTGGATGTACTAGAGTTTCATGGTCGCCTTCGACCTGAAAAGTTTCTTGATTGGCTTAGTACCGTGGAGAAATTCTTTGAGTATAATAATATCTCATAGAATCAAAAAGTCAAATTAGTTGCGACTCTGCTACGAGGATATGTATCTATTTGGTGGGAGAAAATACAAGACTTGAGGTTACGAAAAGGAAAACCCAAGATTTCTTCTTGGGAGAACATGAAGGCAAGGTTACGTGAGAATTTCCTTCCTGTAGACTTTGCTCAAAATATTTTTGTGCAATTTAATAATTTACAACAAGGCACCAAAAGCGTTACCGACTATAAGGAGAAATTTTACAAATTGATGGCAAGAAATAATACTCAATAGACGGAAGATCAACTTGTTGCGAGATATGTCAATGGTCTCAAAACAAATATTCGTGATGAAGTGGAAATGCAACAACTTTGGAAGCTTAATGATTCTTATTAACTGGCTTTGAAAGTTGAATCAAAATTACACCGGCGTGGAGAAAGAAAATATGGTGATACCCAAAGTTACTATACTCCAAAAGGTGTTTTGAGTGACAAAAACATCCCAAAGAAACCAGTCAGTAAAGAAGGTGTTGATTCGGGCTACAAAGGCAAATCTAGGCCTTGTTTCAAATGTGGTCAAACAGGTCACTTCATGAAAGAATGTCCAAATCGACGAAATGATACTCGTGCGGGAGTCGTTGTTGATGAAGTTGAAGTACCACAACTTGTAGAGGACCATCCAGTATATGATGATGATGATGATCCCGAACGTATAGAGATCGAGCTGGAAGACGGAGAGTGTTTTGTGATTCAAAGGGTCCTTGCAGCCCCTAAACAAAACAATAATCATTCTTGGCTACGACACAATATCTTTCGAACGAAGTGTAGATCGCATAAGAAAATATGCTCGTTGGTTATTGATGGAGGAAGCTTTTAGAATTTTGTTTCTCAAGAAATGGTGGACAAACTCAAGATTAAGACGGTGGCCCATACTCGTCCATATTCGGTCTCGTGGATCAAGAAGGATAATGAGGTGCGAATAGATAAAAAATGTCTTGTTTCTTTTTCGATGGGTAAAAATTATCATGATGAAGTTTGGTGTGATGTAACACAGATGGATGTTGGCCATATACTTTTGGGTCATCTGTGGTAATATGACAAGAGTGTCATACACGATGGGAGAAAAAATACCTACACATTCATGATGAGAAAAACTGAGATCGTTCTTTTACCATGTAAAGATATCTCTCAAGTCACATCATCTTCAAAAGAATAGGTATATTCCTTACTTACCTTGCCGGAGTTTGAGAAAGAAGCTCAACATGAAAGTATGATCTACGTCTTGGTGGCTAAAGAATATGAAGAGTCCTTTGAAATACCAAACGATGTCAAGGATCTTTTAGAAGAATTCAAGGATGTAACTCCAGATGAATTGCCTCATGGACTTCCACCTCTCCGAGAGATCCACCACCAGGTTGATTTGGTGCCTGGAGTCGTTCTTCCGAACAAATCCCATTACCGAATGAGTCCAAGTGAGCATGAGGAACTCAACAGTCAAGTAGCGGAATTACTTAGGAAAGGGTTCATCAATGAGAGTTTGAGCCCATGTGATGTTCCTGCACTTTTGACCCCAAAGAAGGATGGTTCATGGAGGATGTGTGTAGATAGTCGAGCACTCAATCGAATCATCATAAAATATAGATTTCCCATACCAAAGGTTTAATGATATGTTTGACATGCTAACCGGTGCCCAAGTATTTTCAAAAATTGATCTCCACAGCGGCTACCATCAAATAAGAGTTAAACCAGGAGATGAATGGAAAACGACGTTCAAAATTCAAGAGGGTTTATACGAATGGCTTGTCATGTCGTTTGGTTTATATAATGATCCAAGCACTTATATGCGGGTAATGAATCAAACTCTTCATGAATTTATTAGGAAGTTTGTAGTTGTTTACTTTGATGACATCCTGGTTTATAGTCAAAACTCACGGGAACACATGGGGCACTTATCGGTTTTCCTAACCTTGAGAAAATATAAGTTGTATGTGAACCTCAAAAAGTGATATTTCATGACAAGTCACCTAGTTTTTCTCGGTTTTGTTCTTACGTCCTCAGACATTATGGTGGATTTAAAAATCAAAGTTGTCCAAGAATGGCCTACTCCTAAAAACTTGCATGAAGTTCAGAGTTTTCATGGGTTAGCTTCATTCTATCGTCGTTTCATCAAGAACTTTAGCACCATTGCAGCACCCCTATCATGTTGCATGAATAAAGGAGAATTTATTTGGACTTCTGAAGCTGAAGTAAGTTTTAATGTTGTGAAACAATGACTTTCTAGTGCGCCTATTCTCGCACTCACGATTTTGACAAAGTTTTTGAGATTGATTGTGATGCTTCCTATGTCGGCATTAGGGGTGTTCTCAGTCAATAAGGTCATCCTATTTCCTTCTTTAGCGAGAAATTGAACGTCACAAGAAGGAGGTATTCTATTTATGATGTAGAATTTTACGCAATTGTTCAAGCATTTTGACATTGGCGTCCTTATCTTATCCAAAGAGAGTTCATCCTCAATTTTGATCATGAAGCTCTCAAGTATATTAAATCACAATCAAACTTGAATATGAGGAATGCTGGTTGGGTATCGTTCTTACAAGAGTACACTCTTGTGTTAAGACATAAGAGTGGCAAGTTGAACAAGGTGGCTAATGAACTTAGCTGACGTGTTGCCTTGTTACATTCCATGAATATTCAACTTGATGGATTTTTTCATATCAAGGGATGTATGGGGAAGATACCGATTTCAAAGATGTTTGTTTAAAATGCAAAGGAGGCCACGTGGAGGACTATTACTTGCTTGATGATTTTCTTTTCAAAGGAACAAGTTTGTGTGTTCCAAAGTGTTCTCTTAGAGAATACATCATCAAAGAGTTACATTGTGGTGGTCTTGGTGGGCATTTTGGAAGGGATAAGACGCTGATGTTGATCAAGGAAAAATACTATTGGCCCAATCTTTTTCGAGATGTTGCATAATTTGTAAAGAGATGTCGTGTATGTCAAACTTGCAAAGGCCAAAGACAAAATACTTGCTCATATACCCCATTACCTATTCCCGACACACCTTGGGAAGCAGTAAGCATAGATTTTTTGGTTGGATTACCACGGAAACAATAATGCTTTGATTCGATCTTTGTCGTTGTTGATCGATTTTCAAAAATGGCACATTTTGTACCATGTAAGCATGTTGTTGATAAGCATGCTGTTGATAAGCATCGAAGAGTCCATGTTTCCGAAGAGGGAGATCTTGTATGGGTCTATTTAAGAAAGAAGGATTTTCGGCAGGCACGTACAACAAGCTCAAGGAGAAGAAAATTGGTCCTTGTCGTGTGTTGAAGAAAATTAACGATAATGCCTACAAGATTGAACTACCATCCCATGTACGAACTCATCCAACTTTTAATGTTCGTGATTTGAACCCATTTCATGGTGACAACCACTTGAGCTCTAGGTCGAGTTCTTTCACGCCCGGAGAGGATGATGTAGTGTACAATCGCTGAATGCACAGCTGTCAGTGTTTCAGCCATAAATTCTTCTTGAAATATTGGATTCATGTATGGTTTGCGGCATTATAAAGCTGACTTAATTATCTTTCAATAAATATTCGTTGAATTCTCAGATTTCAAGTATTCAGAACGTTTCAAGTGACGACCAGAAGTCAAAGGGACACTTGGGAGTTTGAAAGTTGCTTTTATTATTGTTTTTTTTCATTAATTGAATCTTAGGTTGTTTAAAACCTATAAATACCTGCTATTTCGTGGTTGATGGGCAGATTGAAGTTTAGAATAATTGTTTATAAAGATTGAGAGTTTCTTCTCATTATCTTATTGTTCCAACCTGGAAGTCGAATAAAGCACTCTTTTGTTTCATAATTCATTCATTTTCCAATATAAATCCTCATCAATCATTTTCTGATTTTTATGGTTTTTTTATTTCATTTTAATTCAGTGTCATATTAGAATGAGATTAGTGAATTGCTAGTGGGTTTATTATATGTTCTTCACTGTTATTCTTTTTCAAGTTTATTGCAATTGTATACTATTTTTTCCAGGTTTATTGCCTTCAGTCTGGTATAATCTAGTTGAGAATGATAATGAAAGTAAATCGTGTTGCAGTGGAATTAAATGTTTGATAAGAGTTGAGAAATGATTTATTAAATATTCCAAAGGGTATTTTTGTATTTGACAATATAATCCCAAGCCATCGGAGAAAACAAATACAATATTTAAAACTTAATCCTAATTCTACAAGAAAAGCAATCAGGTGAAACAAACAATAGATGAGTTAATCTATAGAGTGGAATTAAATGTTTGATAAGAGTTGAGAAATGATTTATTAAATATTCCAAAGGGTATTTTTGTATTTGACAATATAATCCCAAGCCATCGGAGAAAACAAACACAATAGTTAAAACTTAATCCTAATTCTACAAGAAAAGCAATCAGGTGAAACAAACAATAGATGAGTTAATCTATAGAGTGCTATCATTTGGGACTGGATAAATCTGTCCTATCCCATCCTTGAAAAAAATGAGCCCTAATTATAAGTGTGTGTTTATATATATTAGCCTGCACTTCATCATTTTTTGTCAATACCAATTTTATTTCAACTCCGACACTCAAACTTTGGTTTTGAATTATACTTCATCAAGAAAGCCATTCTGGGTAAAAAAAGTTATACAACTATTTTCATATGAAATAAAACAAGATTCCACTTTCACCTTTGTCATAAGACAAACAAAATACAATGAAAACTGTGCATGAAATTTCACAATTTCCTTTATAGTACCCAATTTTTCCAATACATGTATGTTTGTATGTACACAAATATAAATCGATTTTTTAAAAATGGTTTATCCAGTTGAATGAGTAACCCAATGTACTAGTTATTAGTTTGTTTGGTGATTGGGCTAGTTTTATAAATATTGATGAAGATAGGGTTATGGTTATTTTACACATATTAAGAAAATATTAGTTAATATAGTTAAAATATTATAATTTTATTTATGAACTTATTGTCATGGGATTTAATTTACAACTCAATGCTTAGAATCCTATGCGTGCAGCCACGATGTGTAAGCTTGGCACAAGGCGTCGGATGATGTTGGGCAAGTATAAGGCTCGCAGTGGTGGGTCAATCATTCAGACACCTCACCAAGAAAGGTAAGAGACTCGAGGAATAGACTACCGAGATGGTCGAGACAGACCAAGAGCATCAGGATGCTGGTTATAGACAGACTCAGCCATCAAGCAAGCCAGTCGAGAAGGACGCGCCTACGTTGGATGAAGGCGATCTACCTGCTCAACGATCAAGAAAGCAATGCGAGCCCGACACACCTAGAAGGATCAGATGGCACATGGGACTAAGGGTGTGGGCTTGCACAATGGATGCACAATGACGTTGGTCCAGGCCCACAAAAGCAAGTGATCAGAGGTGCAACGATGAGGCCAAGTTGAAGCCCTAAGTGACTAAGACTCTTAATTACTTAGGATGGAAAAATAGAATTAGGGGAGATCTTCCTTTCTTATATAACTTTTACCTAGATTAAAGTTCACCATTTATAGGGTTTTTTTAGGTATGGAAGGGGCGTAGCTTGAGGAAGGGGAAAGAAACCTTAACCCTAGCCAAAATGTTTAGTATATATAGGGGCATCCTTCATTGTATACTAATATCTTGTAGTCATTAAACATACAAGGAAAAAGGTATATACAGATTAGTTTATCTCTCCAGAATATGTGTCCTTGTGTTTTCTTTTTGTTATCTTTCCTCCTTTTCTCATACTTCCTTCTTTTTCCTTATTGGGTTCGCTCCTGTGCTCACTTAAAGGCCAGACATTAGGCCTGCCGGCTAGACAACAGTACACTCTGATTAAGGCAAGAATTAATCATGTCGACACTACACGGGTGCTTCCATGATGCCCAAGGCCCAACCTCGTGACAAGTGGTATTAGAGCTTGTTGTCTGATTATTTTGATGGTGGTGTTGAAATAGGTGGTGTTATATTTGGTTGCTCACCAGATCCAATAGTTTGGTCCAATGGATTGAGAGATGTGAAAACGATGAAGATACGATAGGAAGTATGATCTCAATGACTCATGGAGGGGATAAAACTAGTGAACGCTCATGTTCATCGATGCGGCAGTTGTCGTGGCACATGAGAACCACGATTAGAGAAGTAGCACATTAAGATCTAGCTATGATGAGTTCAAAAGATGGAGATAATGTATCTCCATGCAGACATTGGATGATTTGGGTATTCAACCCCGAATATCTAAGATTGGGTGGATTTCTCGATGTTAGGTGAGATCGGAAACCAAATAGGTATTTTAGCAAGCATTGAAGATTGAATTCGTATCCTAAAGATTGCTACCAAGATATATAGGTGGTGGGTGAGCATGTGGGAGCTCATGTGCGAGTCAAAAACCTAGAGGCTGGAACGATCGATCTAGTGGAGGCCAAGTTTGATGATGGCGACACGACGCTAACATGTACACTAGTTCCAAAGCTAGAGTTGTATGAAGGGTCGGGGGATTGTCAAGGAGTGACTTGATTCTTGAAAAAGGTGAGACAATATCTTGATGCCAATGGAATCTATGAAGATGACATCAACCTGAAAAATATCTCATAAATTTTAATCGATGATGCGCTATAATGGTGGCAAAGGTGTGAGATGGTGTGAGGCACCACCTAAGTAGATTCATGGGCAAACATCAAGATGGGGTTTCTAAGACTTTTTTACTCCAAGAGTGTTTGGTTCAAAGAAAATCAGTCCTCGGGGCCTTCGAGTAGGGAGGTTGAGTATTAGACACAAGATGTCCCGGATGCCGAACTATAAACAGCATGGTTAATAAAGCTTGAGGGAAAGAGTATGATGAACCGATTCATAGAGACGGCAAAGGGTTTGGTGGGGGAGTCAATTGCAAGGGGCTATGAGGTGTGGGGAGAACCGATGCAATGATTTTTTATTCATGTGGACCACATACCACATGGATGTAAATTGCGAATTATTAAGCATTGATCTAGCAAAGAAGAATAGAGAAGAAGGACTCGGCGGTGGGGATACCAAAACTTTAGGTGCGCTCCACCAGTTTATAGGGAGCTTTACTACTGGTGGCATTTGGATCACGGACAAGTGGAGCGACGAGATGTTAGTGAGAATCTTGATGGGGACAAGCCAAGTCCTAATGTTGGGGAACGATGGATAAGTACACAACTTTAAGAGAATGGAGTTGGTGAAGCCGTTAGATCTCACGATCGATCCAATGAAGAACACACGTAAAAGAGCGGATGTGGAGGCATTGTTAATGTTAGGCAATGCCAAAAGCGCAAGAGTTATGTTTAGGAACCAGGGAGAATTCATGACCCTTGTCGGCAGACCATCAAGTAAAAATGGCATGTCATTAATGCCAGTCAGCTTGATGAGTAATGGGCGTATCTCCCACCCTACTCAAATCCTAGGGGATGCGGCAATTAGGAGGCAGGTGCGATTCCAGTCGGGGATAGGGACCATGCAGTTTACACGATGTTGTCACATAGAGAGAGGATTGGGGTAGAGACAGAATCAACTGCCCAAGATCAATCTCTCAGGGTGGAGATTGGATGCACCGAGGACACCATACCTTTAGTGAAGACGGACTAGCTTTCAAGGTTGCGATCAAGCCAATGTCGATAGGGTCGACATACGTGATGAAGATGATCGGGGATATCGAGGTTCCAGAGCTAGTGAGAGCTGAGACCATGCAAGGGACTATGCATAGTGGAGTTGATGGTGGGTTGGTAAAAAACCTAACGTGTAGATCAAACCATTTAGTGAGTAAGGTAGTCAGATCAGTGCAGGGCATGACAGAAATATAAAATGGGGAAACCATGGGGATAAAAACTGATGATTTGAGACGTGAAGACACAAGCAATGTGCGTGATTATACTGGATGCAAGCTCGACCAAGGCTGGTTATACTTGTGGAGTGATGGACCACTTGAAGTTTTCTTGCCCAACCAGGATCAAGCGAAACACTTCATATGAGGAGCCTAGTGGGGTAGCGACCAAGGAAGCAATAATGATGGTTCTTGTGAGATAAATGCAAGGAAATACTACTCGAAGCATTTCGAACCGACCAGCAAAGAAGATAAAAGTATGGGTTGAACCTTCAGCGGCTACAATCAAAGACAGAGGTTATGATGGAGTCAGGAGGGACATGAACCAAGGGCCGAGAAGGGTTGTGTCAAGGGAAAATCAAGCACGAGGTGCACCCCCAAGATTGTCAAAGTCATTACTGTCTAAGGAATGTTATTCATGTGGTACCTTCAACCACTTCAAGATTGCTTGTCCAGCCAGGGTCAAGTGAGGCGGGGTGAATACGGGATGCACAAGAACAGTGATCATGGAGGCGATAGTACTGGATCTTGCAAAACCATCACATGATGAATGTGTGCAGGACCTTTCGACCCAAGTAGTGTCTAGGAGATGATGTTATATGACTTCATCAATGGTAGTAACTAGGATCAAGGGCAATGACATGGAAATGAGTGGCTCTATCCAAGACGAGGACTTGTGGAGGGATAACTTGTTGACGACGACTACAAGTTAAGTAGGGGAGGATGTCATGGCTTGTAACTTAGGACTCGATGTGGAGTCTATGCTTGCAACCATGATGCGCAAGCTTGGCACCTGGTTAATGTTGGGGTAAGTCTGAGACTCGTAGTGAAGAGCTAATCATGCATACAACTCGCCAAGGAAGGCGAAAGACTCGAGGATGGGACTATCGAGATGGCCGAGACAGACCAAGAGCATTGGATGCTAGTGCCAGACAAACTCAGCCATAAACTAAGACAGTCGAGAGGGACACGCCTATGTTGGACGAAGGCAACCAACCCACCTGAAAATCAAGAAGTCGATATCAGAAGGCACACAGGGAAAATGGTGCGGGCGCGCACCATGGCACCACAACATTGATGGGACAGTCCATACGAGTAGGCGGAGGTGCAACGACGAAGCCATGTTGAAACCCCAAGTTAGACTATTTAGTAGAGAAGAATATAATCGTGGGAGGTCTTTCTTCCTTAAATAATTGTTGCCTACATTAGAGTTTACCATGTATAGGGAATTTTTAGGTTAGTAGGGGTGTGGTTTGAGGAAGGGGAAGAAACCCTAACCCTGGCCACACTGTATTGTAAAAATAGGGGCCTCCCCCTCATGTATACTCAGTATCTTGTAGGCATTAAATTTAGAAGTAAATAAGGGATACACATATTAGTTTATAGTGCAAAATATGTTGTCTTGTGTTTTCTGTTTGTTATCCTTACCCTTTTCCTCACGCGTCCTTCTTTCCCCTTATTGGGTTCCTCCTGTGTTCACTTAAAGGCGAGATGATAGGCTTGCAGCCTGGCAAATGCCACACTCTGATTAATGCAAGAGTTGGTTATGTCGGTGCCGCACGGGTGCTTCCACCGGGCCCAAGGTTAGACCCCATGACATTATGCCTAGTTATTTATTTTATTCACTCTCTTCTCAATTTTTGTAAAAGTTAGTATAATAATAAATATTGTATTCCAGAAATAATTATATTAGGGTAAACATTAGATAATATGTTATAAACTTACTTAGAAATAAGTAATAAGTCTATGTTTGTGGACCACTCCCTTTACCTTCTTTCATTTCGGGTTCAGTCCCCTTTTAATTTTTCTTTGTTTCCACTCCCTAGTCTAATATATAAATTAAAGCTAACTCTCTTATGACATGTATGCCCTTATCCTTTTATGCAAAAGATTAAGTACTTAGATGTATCATACTTAATACTTAGATACATAATAAAGAATACTTAGATAATTACAAGATAGTACTTAGTCCCAACATTCTTCCGTAAAATTAAAATTCTTCTATAATTTTGTACCTCTCTTTGACCAAAATAGCCCCGGGTGAGATGGGTTGTTATGCCACCAGTCGAAAAATCACCGCCCCTAGTTCATTTTACAGATGGTATCACCGTCTAGCTTCTATTCTTAGAAGTTGAAATACAAGTTATCCGACTCCTTCAGCAACTATTCAGCACAGCCTTGGTTTGTTTCCTACTCCAGGTGTACGAGATACTTAATCTTATAGAGATAATTTAATATAATGTTAAGCACACATGTTGAACCAGAAGCCTTTATTTTATTAAGAACTTAAAAGCAAATTTATTACATTCATAATCTCTTTTTGGGAGGAGATAATCATTTAGCCTCTCATAGATAAAGCTTGTTCTTGAAAATACATACACTTATTATTACACACTATTTTTACAACACTTATCTTTTTTTTTCCCACTCAAACTCTAATATTATTATGAGAAAATTGAAGTGAAACCTCGATGTCCTCTATTTCCTCAAACGCTCGGCATTTATAGACTTGATTCCGGGTTTCAAATTTGGACTCCAAACCTTGTTGATAAAAGATGCATTTTCATCTTTATCCTCTATTATTATGAATTAGGGTCCTTTATCTTAGTGTCCACCAACTCCTTTTGTTGTTGGTTCCTTATGACTCAGCCATCTCGTGTTGTCGGGAATCTCTTTACATGGTGTTTTGGCATGGTCCCCATGCTTTTCTGAAACCAGCTGGTCTTTTATCCTTTCCAGATGTATTCTCCTATCGATCTGGTTTGGGTCGAAAGCCTTTCCCAAACTCGGGTTCCTTCTGTTCTTGGCATGCCTGACAGATCCGGTCAATCTATCATCCGACGTGCGCCATGTTACAAAATTTTTCGGTAGGTTTCTTTGCTCACAAGAATCTTGTTTTCCCAGATGACTCTCCTCTTTATTTCAAAAAGAGTTTCTGTAAAGCCTGTAGTAGCTCCTGTCATGGAATTCAGGAGGAATGATCCATTCACCGAATTTTGAAAGAACTTAAATGGGTACTTTACTTTGTCCATTTTAGTTAGACAAACCCATAGTCCCCATGCTCATCGTGTAGAAGCATCATCTACTGAAATTGCTCCTGCTATGACTGGTGCATCCTCTGGTGAGGCAGTATTAATATATCACATTGCGTTCCCATCCAGTCTTCTAAGATTTATGAAATGAAAATCTTCGTTGAAGCCTTTCTTTGCCGGTTTGGGTGTTGCACTGATAAAATACACCTCCAAGATGTCTTCTCTGGCCAAATGTGGATTATTGGCCCAAGTCTTGTGAACCGCTTCTCCAATCCATTTTGGTAGTTTGGAGATTTCTTCGAAGCCTGGTGCAATAGTATAAACTGAAGCTAAGGCTCCAAAATTATACCATTCTTATACTTCATTTGGATGACTTTCCACTTTCATCCAAACTCTTAGATATTTTCCCTAGATATCAGTTATTGTTTTATCAGGGTTGATACCTCTTCTGGTAGCTAACTTCTCCTACTGCCTTTGATAAATCTGCATAGGAGGAATTTTAATCTCATCAGTTTGAATCTTAGAAGTACCCATCTATGTCTTAAGACTCAATTCTCCCTCTTTAGCCCCAGAGGTGGTGGTTTGACTTGAAACCTCCGATTGTGACACCGGGGTTTGAACATTTGTTACAGCTTGTACATCCTCATGGAATGCATCATATGCAACACCTGTGATTATGGTACTTGAATTCATAACCTCCGGGTTAGAGACCTGTTCTCGAATTACTCCGTTTTGCACCGTAGGAGATGCGGTTTGAAGAAGAGACCTTCACAAAGCTGAGAATCGTCGACCCTGTGCCAGCCAGCATGCTCATGTGTGATCAGAAATGAATTCCCGATCGGCCTGATGAAGTCATCCTATGACCTCAGCATTGAGACATAGCATCCCAAAATCTCATTCAAGGATCTCCAGGATTTCCCTGAGATGCCTTAGTCTTTTGAGGGTATCGTCAGCGACGTGTCCCTCCATCTTGAGTTAAAAAATATGCAAGAGCATTTTCGTGAGATTTTCTAACGATAATATCATAATCATAATAATGACATTCAGCCTGCCATCTAAGTAATCTAGCCTTTTTGGTTTAGATTTAATTTTAATTTTCAAAAAGGCTTTAACACTTGAATTATCAATTTCCAAGGTGAATTTCTTAGATAGAAGAAATAAATGTCATTTCTTAAATGCCTTTCTAATTGCAAAAAACTCCTTCTCGTTGATATGCCATCGATTTGCCTTGCTATTTTAAAATAGTCTGTTGCAATAACTTCATGGCACTTCTCCTTTTGGTGTTACTTTTGTAAGAACAGCCACCCACCAATAATCACTGGCATCTGTGTATAGGACCAGTTCATCCTCATCATTTGGAATTGCCATTTTGGGAATGTTTCACCCAAAAATATGACAACGCCTGAACCTTGTGCTTTTCCCGACCTGCACACACAAACACGTCAGAAAAGCACCACCGGGATTTTTCTGGTGGAAACCTCTCCGATGCTTAAGTCAGAAAGTGTATAGAGTGTTTCTGGTGAACAAAGCAAGGAATGCACAAAGAATGACATACCTTTCTCAGCCTTGGGGCTGAGGTATTTATAGTTTTCCTCAGTGGGGACCCCTTCCGAGATCTTGAAAACAAAGGCCGCGAATCAGGGGCCGTTAAATAACAAATTCTGACAGGTGGTCCCCCTTGTCCCCTCAGCGGAGGTCGGGAGGCCAGGTCTGACCTCATCCTGCTCTCTCTCTCTCTCTCTTTCTATTTTAGGTCAGGGCATCAAGCCTGCCTTGATGCAATTCTCTAAGGGTTATTTCATAGGAAGACTTCTACCAGACCAGGATAATTCCTGAGCCGCGGTAATCCTATCTCCAAAAACTGCTCTGTCTTTAAGGTGATTCCAGGTCATACCTTGCCTAGGACTGAGTTTCCCTGATTTCTTTTCTCTTTCCCAAGTTATCTCAAATCAGTTCTACCCCAATCCGGGTCTGACCTATTTACGCCCCATCAACTCCTCCCCCCGAAATGGTTGGGGTAGAGCTGTAGAACTCTAAAATCCTTTGACATAAATGTGGTCCCACATCTTTATTGTTTCTCATACTCGTACGAATCCCTAGAAATCGGCCTGACGATCAGGTCTAATTATTGGCATTAGTGGTGTCGGTCCACATTCCCAAATGGTTACCATACCCACACGTTTATCCAATTACTGACAGGTTAGCGGAGGGAGTCCTACCCTAGGACGGTTGGCGTTTCAGCTCACCACCTAGGGTACTGTTCACCTGCCCACATTAAATGCGGGGATCCCATCAAATCCCGCTTTTCCTCGATTTTCATTTTTTGGATTTATCAACTTCCCTTTTATTCCCTCTAGACTTTCTCTCTCTTTCACTTTTCATATTTTCATCTTTACTGAGTTCTCGAGTTTCTCTCTTCACTCTCTTATATTCCGGCGAACTTTTCCTATCCAAATTTTCCCAGTTCGGTTTCTCCGGTCACCCTTGTAGACCAGGTATCTTTGTTAGCCTTTACTCCTTTTAATCTATTATAATGTTGTTGTCTCTTCCTCTTTCTAATGTTCCCCCGGTTATTCCTTCTCCAGCGGTGGGAGCCTCTTCTCCTCCGCCGTCTGCCGCTCCAGAAACGGCAGTGATTTCCTCTTCCTCGCCGTCTGTCTCTCCGACGGCGGCAATAGCTTCTTCTTCTTCGTCGTCTGCCTCTCTAGAGAAGACGACGGTCTCCTTATCTCCATCATCTTCTCCTGTGGCTGCGACGGCCGCTTCTTCCTCCTCTGGGGGTTTGGAATATCCCCCGCCGGTCCCCGACCACCCCAAAGTCACTTCTATCCTCAGTGATAGATCTGTTGAGGAATTTAGCCATAAATATAAATTTCCTAAAAAATATGACCTTTATAACCCTCCGGCAGGTATCCTAGCGTGCCAGACGCTGGTCGGCTGGTTGACATTTTACGTCGATCAATTTTCGGCGGGTTTGCGCCTTCCAGTGAACCCGCTGATGCTAGAGATTGCAGCTCTGTACAAAATCTCTGTCTTCCAATTCACCCCCAACTCATTTAGGATCATGGTGTGCTATAATATGGGCATGCGCTATGCTGGTCTGGATCCAACAACTCACACCTTCTTCCAGCTCTTTCAAGCAAAGAGCTCTTACCCAGGCTGCTTCTATCTCAGTGCTAGACCTATAGTCCATTTCTTGTACGAACTCCCTTCCTCCAATAAGGCCTGGAGGAAGAAGTTCTTCTTTGTCCAATGCGATGGAGATTCGGGTTTCCATCCTAAGCCCATTAAAAAACTACCTTCTTACCCACACACCTCTGCTACGGATAGATCTCCCTATCTGCAAAAATAATCTCTACCCTCAATGGGAATCTCATCCACGTCACTAATCTCCTCATTCCCTTTGTCCTAGATTTCTTTAATGAACAATCAGAAATGGGTCCTCTGACCATGGAGATCGGTAAAATTCCTATTATCTTTCTCTCTTTTCTCTTTTCAAAAAGGATGATGCGCCAGATGTTTGAAGCGGCATCCAAGAAAGGGACAGAGGTTGCTCCAGAGCCTTGAGTTCGAGAAGGGGGCCCTTCCTCTTCTCCCCAGATCCAGGGCTCCCAGCCCTCTTAGCTTCTTCCACGTCATTTGCCGATAAGAAATCCTGCCTCCGAGTCTGAGGAGGATGAGGTTCCTCTGTCCAAGAGGCCCCGCACTAGCCAGGGCAGGCGCGCTCTCTCTATCGTGATGCCTGCTATGCCCATCACTCACAGTGCGGGCCCTCCCAATAGGACTCTAGTTCTGAACTGCTCTGGTGATGTGGCGGTTCGACATGTGAGCGAGCAGTGCGCGCCCGAGGACATGCAGATTTTAGAGAAGCTGAGCGATCGCGAGCTGTTGGAGTCGTGGTGTCAAGACGAGGCATGGGTAAATCCTTCGTTACCCCTTCTTTCCTTTTCCTTTTACCTCTACCTTATTTCTACGTTTTAACTCCTTTTTATATCCAGGCTGAGGCCAAGAGGGCTCTCTTGGCCATTAGGGCAACAAGGTCCATGATTCTATTTGATGCCATTAAGGAAAAAAAAATACTGCACGAGAAGGAGCGGCGCTTCCGTGCTTTGGCTAAGGATAAGGTAGCCGAGATAAAGAAACTGAAGGGAGAAATGGCCGAGATAAAGAAAGCTCAAAACAAGATGATGGAAACCGCTCACTCAGAGGCGAGAGACGAGGCTCTGGCGGAGGCGAGAAGCCTTGCAGATGAGGCCCTATCTAAGGCTAGGGATGGGTGGAAAACTGAGTTTCTAAACTCAGAGGAGGGCCTAAAATTGGTCCAGGTTTCAAGGGAGGAGGCCCGGAAAGCTTTCCTTGGGTCTAAGGAGCTTTACACCCTGCTCTTCCCAGAGGCCGTGGTTTATTACCACCTTGGTTTGGACGAGAAGGCCAAGTGGGCTCCCTTCGACCGGAGTTTGCCTTTGCATAACCCCTCTGAGCCCAACTCATTTGCCTATGCCCCAGAACAGGACCATCTTCATACCATCGGGGCAGCGAAATTCGCCGAGCATGTCTTCTCCATCCTTCACTCTCCTTAGCCTAAGCAGTCTCAACCAGACCTGACTCTTGTTGTAGTCGCTCCCCCTGCTTCTTCTCCCTCCCCCACCTTTGCAGGTCTAAGTAAGTTTCCGGGCAGGACTTCTTCAGGCGCCTTATCTGAGGGGGTAGTGGAACAGCTGGCGGCAGAGCTGGATGCTGAGATGGAAGCCGAGACTTAGGCTCTTAGGATAGCTTCTTATTTTTCTTTTAGTCAGACCTGTAGTTCGCCTGTGTGGCTAGTCTTTATTTTGTCGTTTCTTGAATTTGTACTCTGAATAATTTTTATGGTAATAAATGTTTTTTGCTTGTAATGACTCTTGGGCTTCTAGGGTTTCCTAATTTTCTAGAAACCCTAGTACTTTTTATTCCTTGGCACGTGCCTCTGTTTTCTTTATATACGTGCATGTATGATTCATTTATTTTCAATTCAAAAATGGTTTCTTCTTCCTCCCTTCTTAAAGAAATCGATTATGTGAAGCGAAAGAACATCTCTCTGTTCGTTGAAAATTCCAAGCTTTCTGACAAGCTGATTGTGCTCTGAGAGAAGATAAGCTATCTGTATCGACTCCTTGAAAGGAAGAGACAGAAGAAACCCCACTACAAACGAGAGTGGGCCGAGCTGCGTCAACTGAATCGCCAGTTGCAGTAAGAGAAGGCCGACTTGGCTGAGTAGGTGAACCGATTAACCATCGCCACTGGCGAGGATCATACCCTTTCCGAGAGAGCGAATAAGTATCGTCAGCGCTACCACGCAACCGAGCGCGAGCTGTGGCACGTCCGACGCATTCTGGCCACTGATCGGAGGGCCCCCTCTTCTCATAGTTAGGTTTCTGGGGTGTTTTGTTGATTTTTCCTTCTCTTCTGTTTATTTCCTGCATTTTAATCAATCTTGCCAGTCTCTGTAGAAGACATGTGCAATTTCATTTGTATTGCCAGAATTTTGTGATGAATATAAGAGTATTTTCACTGAAAAATTCCAATTTCTTGTTTTTGTTCCATCAAATTTAGCGAAGTTTTTTCCGAGTTTTTAGCC
Organism: Phtheirospermum japonicum; assembly: GCA_014905375.1. Lineage (NCBI taxonomy): Eukaryota > Viridiplantae > Streptophyta > Magnoliopsida > Lamiales > Orobanchaceae > Phtheirospermum > Phtheirospermum japonicum. Next base: position 91,854 of record BMAC01001611.1, read on the forward strand.
AATCCAGGCTTTTAAACTTAACTTCAGATCTGGAGAATTGGGGCATTCGCCTTTGGACAGATCTGTATTGACTCTAGTCGAGCATATGATGCACAGCTGCCTTAAGCCACTCCTGACTTAAGCTGACAATCAGGTCAGGAAAATAGGCCATCCGCCCTTAGCCACTCCTGGCTTAAACTGACAATCAGGTCAAGAAAATGGGGTATCCACCCTTAGCCAATCCTGGCTTAAACTGACAATCAGGTCAGGAAAATAGGGCATCCGCCCTTAGCCAATCCTGGCTTAAACTGACAATCAGGTCAGGAAAATGGGGCATCCGCCCCTAGCCAATCCCGGCTTAAACTGACAATCAGGTCAGGAAAATAGGGCATCCGCCCTTAGCCAATACTGGCTTAAACTGACAATCAGGTCAGGAAAATGGGGCATCTGCCCTTAGCAAATCCTGGCTTAAACTGACAATCAGGTCAGGAAAATAAGGCATCCGCCCTTTAGCCAATCCTGGCTTCTTCTGACAATCAGGTAAGGAAATTGGAGCATCCGCCATTTAGCCAATCCTGGCTTCTATGAAGACGTGTTTAGTTTGGCGAACGAGAATAAACCTGCACTATCATTTAATAAACATTGTAAGATTTACATTTATACGTTAAATTCCCGTAAATTTGTGATGTTCCACGCACGAGGAATTTCAACTCCATCCAGCTCTTCTAGGTTATAAGCTCCGCCTGCTAAGACTTGGGTGACCTGGAGTGGTCCTTTCCACGCAGCATCTAGCATTCCTTTAGCTTTCCCTAAATCGGCTCTCCCTCCTGGAAATTTCTCTTGATCACAGATCTGTCATAGGTCGCTTTGATTCTTCCCTTGATGTGTGCCATTCTGACTGCAGCTCTTTCCCTCTTCTCCTCAACCAAATCAAGAGCATCATGAATCAACAGCTCATTCTGTTCCTCAACGAAGTTCTGGACTCGATGAGTTTCCATACTAATCTCAGCGGGAACCACAGCGTCCATGCCATAAACCAGACTAAATGGCGTTTCCCCCGTGCTCTCCTTYGGATTAGTCCTGTACGCCCATAGAGTTGAACTGAGKTCGTCGACCCATCTACCRRCGYCCTTCTCCAGACGTGTTTTAATTTCTTGTARAAGTATACGGTTGGTCACCTCAACTTGTCCATTGGCCTGTGGATGGTAGACAGACGTGAAATGCTGGTCAATCTTCATTTTTATACACCAAGCTTTGGTTCTGGGACCCATGAACTGGGTGCCATTGTCTGAGACCAATATCCTGAGAATACCAAATTTGCATACAATGTTTTTCCACAAAAATCTCATCACCGCATCCTCCTTGATTTTTGCCAAAGCTTCGGCCTCCACCCATTTACTGAAATAATCAATGGCTACTATTAAGAACTTCTTTCGGGCAAGGGCTGTGGGGAAAGGACCAACCAGATCTATTCCTCATTTGGCAAATGGACAAGGAGAGCTCATTGTCATGAGCTCTTCCACGGGATTGTGTATTAAAGGCGAGTTCTTTTGACACTTGTCACAGGTTCGAAAAAAATTCTCCGCCTCCTTTATCAGTTGTGACCAAAAGTAACCTGCTCGTAAGACCTTTCTCGATAGGACTCTGGCACCCATGTGATTACCACAGCATCCTTCATGGACCTCCTTAAGAACGTGAGCACCTCTCTAGGCTTAGGCATCGCAAAAGGGGCTGCCCAAACCCTCTCCGATACAACTCTCCCTTAATCAAGCAAAATCTTGCAGAACTGATTTTTACCTTTACTGCCTCTTTCTTGTCTTCTGGCAGTTCTCCCTTCTCTAGATATGTTTTAATGGGGGAACGCCAGTCATTTCTTTCAATCACCGAGAACACCCGCTCTATACTGAATTCTTTATCTGCCATTAGCAAAGTGATCACCCTTTCCTGGCAATCCACGGCTGAGCTGGCTACCTTTGCCAGATAGTCTGCTCTCCCATTTTCCTCCCTGGGGATTTGAAGGACCGTCAGAGCTTTCATATCTTTAGCCAGTTCCATAAATAGGACTAAGTACCTCTACATGCTTTCTTCTCTAGTTTCGGAGTCTCCACTTATTTGCTTGCAAACAAGCTGTGAATCCACCATTGCACACACCTGCTCTGCCCCTAAGTCTCTTGCCATCTGAACTCCTCTCAGGAGGGCCTCATACTCATCTGCGCTATTGGACAGAGCATAGTTCAGGTGCACTGCATACTCAGTGGCCAAACCCTCCAGGTCAATTAAAACTATTCCTGCCCCGCAGACCTGATTTCCTATCGAACCATCCGTGAAAATTATCCATTCTTGTTTGTCATTGATTATCCATTTGACCAGCCTCCCGACGCTTCTGGCTTATCCATTATGGCCTTCAACGGCAGGTTGGTCCGCACTACTATGCTGTGTGAGAGGAAGCATGGGCGTAGCTTGCGAGCTGTGCCAACCAGAGCTAGCATCTCTCATTCTATCTCTACATACCGCATCTCTCATCATGAAAGACCTTGCTCCAATAGTAGACCGGACTCTATACCTTGCCTTATTCCCTAAGCAGGACAGAGCTAACTGCCTGTTGTCCTACGGACAAGTATAGGGTTAAAGGCTCTCCTTGAATCGGCTTTGTGAGTAAGGACATGATAGCCAGATGTTCTTTCAGCATTTTAAATGCATCCTCACATTCGCTGTTCCATTGAAATTTAACTTTCTTTCGCAGGGCTTGGAAAAATGGCAAGCTCTTCTCAGCTGACCGCGAGACAAATCGACTCAAGGCATTGATTCGACCTGCCAAGCACTGCATTTCTTTGACATTTCTCGGTGCCTGCATGTCCATAATAGCCCTGAACTTTTCATGGTTAGCTTCAATACCCTTCTCTGTTACCATGTACCTTAAGAATTTTCCAGCTTTGACCCTGAACGCACACTTCTTGGGGTTAAGCTTCATCCTGTACTTCCTAAGGGTATTGAAGGTTTCCCTCAGATCATCCACATGCGAGGTCGCCTTTACGCTTTTGACTAATATGTCATCCACGTATGACTCCATGTCTCTCCCCAACTGTGCTTTGAACATTTTATCCACCAGCCTCTGGTACGTGGCCCCTGCATTTTTTAGCCCAAACAGCATGACCACGTAACAGTATGTTCCTTTCGGGGTTATAAAGCTAACCCGCTTCCAATCTTCCTCAGCGAGTCTGATCTGGTGGTAGCCTTGCGAGGCATCCATCATGCTTAATAGCTCACAACCTGACGTGGAATCAACCAACTGGTATATCCTCGGGAGAGGGTAATGGTCCTTGGGGCAAGCACGGTTAAGATCACGAAAGTCTATACACATGCGACAGTCATCTTGGGTCTTAGGGACCAGTACTGCGTTGGAAAGCCACTCAGGAGATTTTATTTCCTGGATGTGCTTAGCTTTCAATAATTTCTCCACCTCAGCTTCAATAATTGCTTCCTTTTCCGGCCCAAAATTACGCTTTCGTTACTTCACTGGCTTTTCTCCAGGGCTTATATTGAGGTGATGTTCAGCCACCTCTGGGTCTATCCCGACCAGGTCTTGGGGCGACCAGGCAAATATGTCCGCGCTTTCCCGCAACAATGCTACTAAGTCTACTAAAACCTCCGGGCTGAGGGTTGTCCCAACACGAAGAACTTGACTTTCGTCCCTCGGGACTACCTCTACTATCATCAGCCCTTCCTCTCTTTGAGCCAGACCTGGCTTAGCTTGTTCCATCCGAGCCCTCTTGCTCTGTCGCTCTTCCTCATTGCATCTGATGCATTTGACGTACGTCTTCCTGGATGCGTATTGATCACCTCTGACCTCACCCGTTCCGTCTTCCGCCGGAAATTTCATTTTCATATGATACAGAAATCACTGCCTGGAACTGGCTCAGGGACGGTCGTCCTAGCATGACGTTATACGAAGATGGTGCATCCACCACCAGGAATCGTACCATTCTGTTCACCCTATATGGTTCTTCTCCCAGTGTAACCAAGAGCCTGACTGATCCCAGAGGTTTTAGAGCTCCCCCCGCAAACCCTACTAAGGAAGTTTTCACCTCTTCCAACTCCACATCTAATTTTAATTGCTGATAACAGTCATAAAACAGGATATCCGCAGAGCTTCCTGTGTCAACAAACACTCGCTTTACATTATAATTGGCAATGGTTGCCGTTATGACTAGGGCATCCATATGAGGCGCCAAGATGCCATTCTCATCTTCAGAGCTGAAACATATGTTTGGACTAGGTTCCACCTGCCCTACCTCACGCGTCTTACAGACCAAGTCTCTTGCAGCTCGGACATAGCTGTGTGGATTCCGTTTAGAGTTCTCATCCCACTCGTCACCCGTGATCATTTGAATCTCTCCTCTTATGACCTGGGCCTTGTCATTCCTTCTCCCTTCATTTCGCCTGCCCTCCTGCTCTTTCTTACTCTGCTGAGGTCGATCGTTACTGCGGTAGCCAGACCTGGATTCTTCCATTCTGATCTGCACATACTCCTTAAGGTGCCCATCCTGCACCATCCTCTCCAACTCATCTTCAAGGTGGGTGCACTAATCCGTATTGTGGCCGTACTCATTGTGATACCGACAAAATCGATCAGACCTTTCATTCCTAGGCTTCTGTGAATAAGTCTTAGGCAACTTGAGGTCTAGATGCCTCTCTATCGCTTGCAAGATTTCCCCCTGAGGGGTCGCAAGGGGCGTGTACCTATCAAAGCGAGGTCGTCCTCCCGACAGGTCTGGCCTGGAATTTTTCATCGATACTCTCTCTTCTCTGTCGTATCTCTCTCTCTTTTTCTCTCCCTCCTCTTTGATCTTCAGGGCCTCTTCCAAATGGATGTATTTCTCCGCCCTTTCCAAGAGTTCTCCAAACTTCAGATCTGGCTTTACAACCAGGGACTGAAAAAACTCCCCTCTCCGGAGCCCTTGCCCTAACGCGTTCACCAAGAGCTCTTCTGATGCGGAAGGCACCTCGAGTTTTGCGTTCTTAAATCGATTAATGTAAGCACGCAAGCTTTCGTTCTCTTTTTGAATTAAACTGAATAGCTCAAGCGGCATTTTCTGGTACTTCCTGCGGCTAATAAACTGATGGAAGAAAGCCGAGCTGAACTCATCGAAGTTACTGATGGAATGCGGTGGCAGCTGGCTAAACCAGAGCTGAGCCAACTTGGTGAAAGTCATCGGGAAGACCCGGCACATGACTGCATCAGAGAACTTGTGCACCGTTGCTGCAATTTCAAAGCGGCTGAGGTGATCCGCGGATCTGTGGTCCCTCTATATTCAAAGCCTAAGGATATATACAAGGCGGGCACATCATACGCATGACCTCCTCCGTGAATGGCGTGCTTCTCCGCGTTGGCACCGTACTGGTGCTCGCCATCTTCCTCTTGAACTCTCTCACCTCCTTCTGCAAGCTTTGCATCTGCTCATCCAGACCTGGATTGGCTTGACTCGACGTCTCGCTATCGAAGGTGGAGAAGTGATCTTATCTATCTTGGAGGGGGTTCCGATCCGTGCACTGGTTGCGCAACAGTTCCGTAGCGGAACTGTCTGCTCTGGCCGAGCACCGAAAGGCGGCGTTGAGATCTCCGCGAATTTCTTCTCCACGGCAACCTCCACAACTTTGCCGATAAGCTCAGACAACTACCTGAGGAAGTTTTCATTCAATAATCCGCCATCGGCAGGCGTAGATCCGCCAGGGAGGGGTGGCGCGGTGCCCCGTCCAGTTGCCACTGATGGTTCCGCTCCCTCTGGCCTCGTCATTGACGGCCCTGTCAACTGCGACATGCCCCATGCCGCGGCGGAATCAGGAGTTCCACCTAGTTCCCTGACCCAGTTCCGCCGTAACCCGTCTGAAGAAATTTCAAAATCTCACTTCTTAGCTCAAAAATATTCCCACAGACGGGCTAATTGATTCACCTAAAAATATGACAACGCCTGAACCTTGTGCTTTTCCCGACCTGCACACACAAACACGTCAGAAAAGGACCCCTGGGGGTTTTCCGGTGGAAACCTCTCCGATGCTTAAGTCAGAAAGCATATAGAGTGTTTCTGGTGAACAAAGCAAGGAATGCACAAAGAATGACATACCTTTCTCAGCCTTGGGGCTGAGGTATTTATAGTTTTCCTCAGTGGGGACCCCTTCCGAGATCTCGGAAACAAAGGCCGCAAATCAGGGGTTGTTAAGTAACAGATTCTGATAGGTGGTCCCCCTTGTCCCCTCAGCGGAGGTCAGGAGGCCAGGTCTGCCCTGATCCTGCTCTCTCTCTCTCTCTCTCTCTATTTCAGGTCAGGGCATCAAGCCTGCCTTGGTTCAATTCTCTAAGGATCATTTCATAAGAAGACTTCTACTAGGCAAGGATAATTCTTGAGCCACGGTAATGCTACCTCCAAAACCTGCTCTATCTTTAAGGTGATTCCAGGTCATACCTTTCCCAGGACTGAGCTGCCCTGATTTCTTTTCTCTTCCCCGGGTTATCTCAAATCATTTCTACCCCAATTCAGGTCTGACCTATTTACGCCCCATCTGGGAAGTTGTTTGCAAACTCCTTAAGTTGTTTAATTCCTTCTTGGTGTTCCTTTTCCCAATTTAACATGGCGTCTTTTTTTAGTATGGAACTAAACACCTTTCTATAATGTGCCAGGTTATATATAAACATCCCACCAAAATTAACAACTCCTAAAAAACTATGAGAATCTCCAAATTCTGTGGTAAGTCACACAGATCTTTTTCTCTTCTTTTTTTTGAATTTCCAGAAATGCATATGCTTTTAACACAATTGACATTATGATTTATTTTTTTTATTATTATTATTTTATGGAAAAGCCAAATGGTTATTTTCCTAAGAGAGACAAAACATCCGAAAGCAGATGATATTGAGCAATTTGTCATTGAAGATGTTAAGCATGCGTGGAAGGGACTTGGTGGGATCCATGGGTACTGTGGAATTTTTCTTATGAATCATATGGAAAATCTTAGGGGACTCCCATACGGAAATGCAAGCTTGAAAACTGTGTGTATCTTTATTATAAATGAATTTTTATTTTGATTTGATAGTGTACCTAAATCTTTTTTTTATATGTTTATTTGGTTGTAGCGTGGTGGAAGACGCATATTGAGGTTCAAGTATTGTGCAACAATTCTTTTGAGCAATGCCAACGACATGAAGAAACAATTGGAGAAAGATGTCACTGAATTTTCAAACTCCAGGAAGGGAACAAAGAAATGATGTCCAAGTCTTTTCAAGATGCCAATGGGTGGATTTATTTTGAAGGAATATTTATATTTTGATTAATATGTATCTGTTTTCTCTTATGAAGTATTGGAGTTTATACTCAGATATACTAGTATGTGTTTGAACTTGGTTATCTTAGACTCTTAGTTAGTTGTTACTGATATGCTGATGGAGTTGCTAATTTTATATTAATAGTGATTTTTGTTAAACTGTTGTACCCTTTCCTTTTTGTGGAGGTTTTTGAAGTGTGCACAAGTAGTAAAAGTTTCTCCAAAAGGAAGTTATATGTATTGGCTTTTTTATAATAAGGTATTGGTTTTTGATAAAGAATTATTGGTGTTTCAAAAATGAAAAGTATTATTTGTTTGTGAAATATGAAGCACAAGCACATCAAATTAGGACATTCTTAATCCCCATTTTTTGTAAATCCTTGAAAAAAATATCTTGTATTGGTTTTTGTAAAACAATGTATTGGTTTACGTGCTATGATATATTATTTTTTTGTAATAAATGTACGATTTTTGTTATGCCATCACAAAAGTTATGAACTGTGATTTTTTTTGTCTATCAGTAGGTATTTTTTGTGTTTGTTTTATTTTTTTGGTGATTGGTGAAAATCTTAGTCCCTATATTTTGTAAATCTTTGACAAAATATTTTGTATTGATTTTTGTAAAACAATGTATTGGTTTATGTTCTACGATGTTTTTTTTTTTTTTTTTTGTAATAAATGTACGGTTTTTGTTATGCTATCACAAAAGTTATGAACTGTGATTTTTTTGTCCAGCAGTAAGTATTTTTTGTTCTTGTTTAATTTTTTTTGGTGATTGGTGGAAATTTTAGTCCCCATTTTTTATAAATCATTGACAAAATACTTTGTATTGGTTTTTGTAAAACAATTGTTGGTTTATGCGCTATAATGTATTGAGTTTTTGTAATAAGTGTACGGTTTTTGTTATGCAAATCACAAAAGTTTTCCTATAATTAAGTAGTTTTTTATGCACTGTATTTTTATTTTCCGAACACACTGCAAATATATAAACCAATACGATTGAACAGAAAACAAACACTTGAATAAAGAAACCAATACACTTATCAAATACAATCATAAAATACCATAAAGCATTAAGATAGCAGAAAATAAATATCACAGTATCAAAGTACTAATTTCTAATCCAGTCATTGTGCATACATCTATAAATATAAATATTCAACGACTACTGTTATGTAGAACCAAACTCCTTTACTTGACTTGATCTATTTGATGTGTTACTGATGCTATTCTTCTTCTTGCTTTTCTCAAGATATGACTTCTGTCTTCATTTTCTCCCCTTTTTAATTGCCCTCGCAGAATCAAAAATAGAGATACATGAACTAGAAACACCAGTTTCTTCTTCGTTTGAATTTGTCAGGGGCATCAATGCCTTTATAGCTTCATTATCTCTCGTAAATCCATCTTTAAGTATTTTTCTTGCTTCATTACTTTTTTGAGCTTTCAAGACAAGGTCATAATACTTTCTCATGAACTCACTTCTCCAAGCAAACAATCTCCAACAACATTGTCATATGGCTCAAGACCTCCGTTACGTTTATCACATAATTTCTCCTTGGCATCTCTTTTTGATATAACAATCTGGTATTTTTTGGACTGAATGCATATGAAATATCCTCAAGCAGTGACGACATAATAATCCACACTCTTCAAACATTTTACTCGAGCAAGTTATAAATGCATTCATAGTAGAAAAGACCACATCATAGGCAGTGACACCATCATCATGTATAACATTATATAACATAATCCCATCCTCACAATGCAACAGTTTACATGAGGTAGGAAAAGACTTTAATAGTTCATCCTCAAACTCTTTAAAAATTGTTAGCGTATATACCTTTGAAGCATGCTTGAGGAATCCACTTAATGGTAGTGTTGAGTTAGAGATTGATTTTGAGCATTGAAATTCATGTTGTCTTTCAATGTACCTCTAACGGTCAAGAGCCTGCTTGAAAATGACATTATAAAACTCACTCAAACTTTTGGTTCTCTTGGCTTTGAATCCAATGGAGAAGTTAACGCTTTCACTTCTTTGTGACGTTAATACCCCAGCAGAGAAGAAATCCTTGTTAAATGCGGTGCTCTATTTATCTCGTATAGCATATAGATGTTGAAACCAACTATTATCTTGTATGATATATTTGGATATCATAAAATTCCAACAATCTTCAAATTCCATTTCATTTGAGCACCCTGATAAACACTTATCAAATACTTCATTGAAGGCTTTATCACCTTTCAGTTTTCCAAAACGATTCACCGCATTTTAATACAAGTGCCACAACCATAACCTATGTCTTGCTTTAGGAAAACCCTACATAATACAACCAATAAAAACAATACATTGAAGAAGAAAAACTAGTACATTAAAGTAATAAAACAAATACACTAAGCAATCTTTTACAGCAATACAACATCACAACATACAAACCAATACAACATATAGTAAAAACTGATACCATGCAGCATAAAATGTAGTACCGTACTAAAATAAAAAAAAATAAAAGTATGTTACTAGGGGTGATACATTTTCTATTGCATTTGCAATTGCTAGATCCTGATCTGTAAATACTGTTACAGTAGTTTTGCCCTCCATAGATTTTGTAAAAACTTCGAATAGCCACTGAAATGACTCTGTCTTCTCGTTCGATAAAAATGCACAGCCAAACATGACGTTCTTCGGATGATTATTTGCCCCAACAAATGGTGCACATATCAAATTATACTTGTTTGTTTTGTATGTTGTGGTAAAAAAAACTACATCTTCATATATCATGTAGTCCTCCTTCATCATTGAGTCCTGAAAAAAAACATTGCACAATCTACCTTTATTGTCCATTTTAACTCTGAAAAAAGAATCTCGGATCATCGGTAGCCTGTTGGTTCAAAGTGTCATAGAGTGTCTGTGTATCCCCTGCTTCTATTGCACTCATTTTCAACCGATTTACATAATTTAAATGATCTTTCTTTGTGTGCCCAAGACATTGTTCTCCCCTACTTCTTTTGCCATATAAAGATATGAGTCAGTCACTCTCCTTCCTAAAGAAATCATAGTCTCAATAGAACTAGCCTTTTCCTTTGTGATCACTCTCTGAGATCGATGCAGGTAATTCCAATCCTTTATAGTGAGGTTGTGATTGTGCACTGTGTTGTGATCAAGAACTTCAAAGACACCCTTCTTATTTAATATTGCTGTCAACGACGCTTTATAACCATTTCTTGTTATATGATTCTGTTTTGTCAAACCGGAGGTGCTGGATCGCTTAATTCCTTGACAGGAACACACATCACTAGTGCAGAAACAGCTTTTAAGAACGCCTGTTTCTGCAGATTAAGAACGCCCTGCTGAGTCGTTCTGTATGCAGCTGTTCTTAAAAGTCTGACATTCAAGAACGCCTCATCAGGGCGTTCTTGAATGTCAGACTTTCAAGAACGGTTTTTCAGAGACGTTCTTAAAAAAAATTCAGGCGTTTTAGAAAGTCAGTTTTGCAGCTCTAGGAAGTACTTTCCAGAACATCCTTTTTTAGAACGCCTAATTTTGGGGGCATTCTGGAAAGTGTATTTTCGAGAACGTCTCTAAAACAGACGTTCTCGAAAATACACTTTCCAGAACGCCCCTTTTCTAGGCGTTCTTGAAACTGTACTTTCCAGAACGCCTGTTTTCGAAGACGTTCTCGAAAGTAAACTTTCCAGAACGTCCTTTTTTAGTCGTTCTCGAAAGTGTACTTTCCAGAACGCCTGTTTTTGGATGCGTTCTGGAAAGTATATTTTCGAGATCGTCCTTTTGTATGACGTTCTCGTAAATACACTTTCCAGAACGCCTTCATAAACAGGCGTTCTAGAATGTGTGCTTTCCAGAACGTTAAATAAAGGGACGTTCTGGAAAGTATACTTTCGAGAACGTCGGTTGTAGAGGCGTTCTCAAAAATACACTTTCCAGAACGCCCTAGAAAAGGGCGTTCTGGAAAGTGTATTTTCGAGAACGCCTGTTAGAGGACGTTCTGGAAAGTGTATACCTTCCAGAACGTCTCTAAAACAGACGTTCTGGAATATTTGTGTTCTAGAACGGTTTTCTGAATAACCGTTCTAGATTTTTACGTTTCTGGAATTTTATTCCAGATTTATATTTCTTATATTAGGCCTGCTCACAAATTTCAAAATTCAAAATTATAGTACCTAATTAAATCACAAAACAAATTTCATTTATATAATCCCAAAATCACCAACACATGTCATTAATAACAAATAATACACAATCACCAAGTCAACAAACACAAGTATCCAAATACAATATCTCCAAGTATATCCAAATACACACCAAGTCTTAAAAAAGAAATCCACAAAAGTTGATGAGTACCTATTTTCCT
>BMAC01001612.1:0-22464 GCA_014905375.1 Phtheirospermum japonicum
TATATATATATATATATATATATATATATATAATGTTTAATGCATGCTGCTGTACATAATTATATATATATTTATAATGTATGTGTGATGTAAAATATATATTAAGCATGCATGTTGTTTATGAATTGCATGAATCTGATTTATATATATATATATTTGATGTAAGGTGCATGCATGATGTGTGTTTATATTATATATAAATAAATGCATGATGTATATATAAATATTATATTATATATGTATATATGATATGTATATATATATATATATATATATATATATATATATATATATATATATATATATATAATTGTTATATATATATATATATATGTTTAATAGAAATTATCATACTCGTTTGATTTTGTGAAAATCGAATTGTTTCTATTTATTAAAAGCAATTAAAACATTGTTTGAATTAATTGATTGTAAAATTGGACCGTCGTAAACTTGAATTCTATTCAAATTAATTTTATTTAAAAAATTTTATTTTCCGCTGCGCGACGGCACCATCAAATCCCCACAGCTACATCTACTCAATATGGGCAAGGGCAAAGCACAATCTGAAGAAGAGTCCATTCTTGGATCTCCCCACACATACCAGTTTAATGAAGGAGCACACTCAAGGACAACATCAGGAGCTAGAGGCAGAATAACAATAGAACAACAACAGCGACACTCTCAGATCATCAACCCCTTGCCCAAGATTGATTTTCCTATGTTTGATGGCATAAAACTTAGGGCTTGGGTTCTCAAATGCAATGGGTATTTTAAATTAATACCCAACATCCCAGATGCACAGAAAGTCACACTAGCCATTATGCACTTTGAAGGAAAGGTTGCCCAGTGGTTTCAGAATTATAATTCAGGGGGGACAGAACTCACCTGGAACCAGTTCATTGAAGTGATTGCTGCTAAGTTTGATGAACTGAAGGAGACTAAAATTATTGGAGAATTCAACAAACTCAAGCACAGTGGATCATATGAGTATTATGTAGAAAGGTTTGAAGAGTTGAAGGCTTGTATGCTAATGATGAATCAGAGGGGATACACAGAGGAATATTTCATGGCAAGCTTCATTAGTGGGCTTAATGAAGATTTACAGGCTTTTGTCAACATGTTTGAACCAAATTCCCTTCAGTAAACCATTGAGCTAGGGAGGAAACAGTTGCTAACCCTTGAGGTAATTACAAATAGGATTAAAGGGCCTAGCAGAAAATACTCTCCTGCTCCTTTCCACAATCAAAAAAACACTAATCCTACAGTCCCAGCCCCTTAAAGACAAACCCTGCCTACCCAAGACAAACCACCACCAAGGCTACTCACATCTGTAGAAATGGCTACAAGGAGGGAGAAAGGACTTTGTTATAACTGTGATGAGAAGTTTGTAGTGGGGCACAGGTGCAAACATAAGGTGAATTATATGATGATGACTGAGGAGGAGGAGTTGGGTTATTCCTACACAAATATCATTGGTAATGAAGAGAGTGAGATGGATCATGTTGAAGAGGTACAAATGTCCTTAAATTCTATGGCAGGGGAGGGTGGCCCAACCACCATGAGGTTTGTGGGATATTGTGGTGACAAGCAATTACATGTACTGCTGGACTCAGGGAGCACCTTAAGCTTTATTAAGGAGTCAACTTCCATAGAACTAGGGTGTAATGTGGGATCCACTAAACCTATCTTGGTTAAGGTGTCTAATGGACAGAAGTTGTTGAGCTCCCAACAGGTTGAGGGATTTATATGGAAAATGCAGAACTACACATTTAAGTACCCCCTGAGGCTCTTGCAACATGAAGGCTGTGATCTTATTCTGGGAGGGGATTGGATTAAGGAGAACACCCCTATTGAGCTGGATTATCAGGCTATGTCAGTGACAGTGAACCTAGGAGGGAAGAGGATTAGGTTGAAGGCCCTGACTGACACAACCAACTGCCTACTTATTACTGAACACTCCCTTTTTGAATTAATACATAATGATTATGAGGAAAGGGTGGAGGAAATTTATGTGCTACATACAACTAAACATGAATGCAAGGATGACAAGGAACTAACTGAACTGCTGTAAAGGTTTGAGGATGTTCTTGGAGAACCCAAGGGGCTGCCACTCTACAGGGGAGTGGAACATCAGATTATTCTTAAACATGGGAGTGTGCCTAAACATCAATACCCCTACAGGACCTCTCACAACCACAAGGATGAGATTGAGAAGATTGTACAGGAGTTGTTAGAATCAGGCATGATACAGAACAGTAAAAGCCCTTTTGCATCTCCAGTCCTGTTGGTGAAAAAGAAGGATGCAACATGGAGGATGTGTGTAGACTACAGATACCAAAATTAACTGACAGTAAAGCATGACTACCCCATTCCAGTGATTGAGGAACTACTTGATGAACTCTCTAGTGCCAAATACTTCTCTAAAATCGACCTAGGATCAGGCTATTTTCAGATTTTGATGAGTCCAGAGCAAAGGTATCTCACTGCATTCAGCACCCACCATGGTCACTATGAGTTTTTAGTGATGCCCTTTGGGTTGTGTAATGCTCCTGCCACTTTCCAGTTCTTAATGAACCAAGTCTTCAAGGGGTGTTTAAGGAAGCATGCATTGGTATTTTTTTGATGATATATTGGTTTACAGCAAGGAATAGGAGTTACATCTTAAGCACCTTGAGGAAGTGTTAACCCTACTCAGAAGTAACACTCTGTTTGCTAAAAAGAGTAAGTGTCAGTTTGGCCAAAGACAAATTGAGTATTTAGGGCATGTTATATCTGAGGAGGGGGTGTCTACTAATCCAAACAAGATGGAGTGTATGGTTAACTGGCCTAGGCCTACCACTGTCAAGCAATTAAGGGGTTTCCTAGAGTTAATAGGCTATTATAGAAGGTTTGTAAAAGGATATGGTATCATCTGCAAACCACTTACAGCTCTGCTTAAGAAAAATCAGTTCAAATGGGGAAGTGAAGCTGAGGAGGCTTTTCAAGAACTAAAGAGGGCCATGATTTCTACTCTTGTCTTGACCCTACCTGACTATACCCAACCTTTTATTTTGGAAACTGATGCTGGTGGGCATGGGGTGGGTGCTGTCTTAATGCAACAAGGCAAACCTATTGCCTACATGAGCAAAACACTATGTCCCAAAAACCAGAGCTTGTCTGTTTATGAGAGAGAGTTCCTAGCTGTTCTAATGGTTATTCAGAGGTGGAGGTATTACCTACAGGGGCACAAGTTTATTATCAGAACTGACCAGCAAGCTTTGAAACATTTGTTTGACCAAAGAGTGAGGTCACCAATGCAACAAAGATGGATCACTAAACTCTTAGGGCTGGACTATGAGATACAATAAAGAAAAGGGGCTGAGAATAGAGCAACAGATGCTTTATCAAGAAGGGAGGAAGTTGAGAACAGATGTGAGGCTATCACTCAAGTGATTCCAGATTGGGTGAAAGATGTGGTAGCTACCTATGCTAATGACCCTCAATGTACTAAGATCCTAACTGCTAAGAGTCTAAATCCTACCCTTTTTCCATAATACACAGCCAATGGGGGAATACTGAGGTACAAAGGCAGACTAGTGGTGGGACATGATGACAAGGTCAGGAGACAAATATTATCAGCTATGCATGAATCATCTTATGGTGGCCACTCTGGGGTAAATGGTACTTACTTGAAGCTGAAAGGGGTCTTCTATTGGCCTAAGATGTTGGGTGATATTGCTAGGATGGTGCAATCATGTGATGTATGCATGAGAAACAAACCAGATAATGAAGGGCATCCTGGGCTATTACAGTCCCTACCCATTCCTGAACATGCCTGGACACATATTTCCATGGATTTTGTAGAGGGGTTGCCTAAATCAGGGGGAAAGATGTGATTTTGGTAGTGATTGATAGGTTTACTAAGTATGGCCACTTCATAGCACTCTCTCACCCCTACACAGCACATTCCATGGCCAGACTATTTCTAGACCCCGTCTACAAGCTGCATATGGCCTACCAGTAAGCATCATATCAGACAGAGATAAAGTTTTTACTAGCACATTCTGGAAGGACCTATTCAAGATGTTAGGGGTAAGGCTCAATCTTTCATCAGCCTATCACCCCCAAACAGATGGGAAGACAGAGAGTCTGAATCAATGCCTTGAAAACTACCTAAGATGCATGACTAGTGCTGCCCCCAAGAAATGGACCAAGTGGATATCACTTGTTGAACACTGGTATAACACAAACTATCACACTGGGTTAAAGATGACACCTTTTTCAGGCTCTATATGGATATGCACCTCCTCTCTTATCTACAGAACCCTAAATGGAGAGGCTAAAGACCTAATGCAACAGAGACAAATCATGATAAAGCTGATCAAGGAAAACCTAATGCATGCCCAAAATCGCATGAAGACAAATGCAGACAAGACCAGAACAGATAGGAAATTTGAGTTAGAGGATGAGGTATACCTGAAGCTCCAACCTTACAAGCAAAACTCCCTTCATTTGCGCAAGAATCTGAAGCTGGCTTCCAAGTTCTACGGCCCGTAAAATGTTATACAGAAATTGGGAAAGTGTCCTTTAAGTTATAGTTACCTGAAGAATCTAAAATACACCCAGTTTTCCATGTATCTTTGTTGAAGAATAAAATTAAAGCAGACACCTTGCCTCTTAAAGAGTTGCCGGAGGTCGACGCCGATGGAATTTTTTGAATTGCGCCTCATCGAGTTCTAGATAGACGAATTATCAACAGGAAGGGGAAAGAAATTGAACAATTACTGGTGGAGTGGGGAAACCCTAATTTGGAAATGAATTCGTGGGAGGATAAGAAGCTGATTGTTAAAAAGTTCCCAACTTTCGATCCTTGCGGTCAAGGATCTGAAAATCGGGAGGGTATTGTTATGAATGTGAGATCGGAGGTTGCCGGAGATGGTGGAATCACCAAGGTTTTGGGTAAGGTTTGCCGAATTGAAGAAAAAAGGGACGGATTTGATTCTGAGGAGAGAGAGAGAGACGGGTAAGGAAAAAGAAAGGCAAAAGAAACGGGCGGACCGGGTCATCGGACTTAGGATCCGGGTACCGGTTAGTAACCAACAGATCATGGGTTGCGGTGCTGGGCCATGATTATAGTTAATGGGCCAGAATAATAATTTAGATATTTGGGCTTTTACCTTATTGCACCTTGTTTTAATTATTTCAATTAGGGCATCTTATGTTAAATGGTCCCCCCCCCCCCCCCCCCCCCCCCCCCGCCTATGGTTATAAATAGGGGAATATATTTTGTGGAATGCAAGCTAAGAATTACATTATCCTTACCTACTAATTTTCTTCTTCCCTAATCTCTCAATTTTCTCCCATTTCTTCTCTACGTTTACAGTACCAAATACATCAAAATTACAACAAATTGATACAAAATTACACAAATTAAATATATCACAACACACAAGTCATGTCATTATAGCATAAATTTTCTTTGATTTTGCACCATTGGTTTAATTTGTATGTATAGTGTAAACTATACAAGGTTGAAGGGGCCAATGAACTCCATTATCATTAGGGTCATTGCCAAAGTATCTATGTTTTCAAATGGGTGGATTATACATCAAAATATACATTGAGCATGATGCATCATTTTCTCTCATAACGCCCCTAACATAATTTGCATCATCATTTTTCAGATGTTGGTGACAATGAACTTGGCCTCTTTGCAATATTCGACGGTCACTTAAGTCGTGAAATACTCAATTATTTGAAGTCTCACATTTTCAATAACATTATGAATGAGGTAAAAAACACAAACCCTTTTTTTTCTTTTTGTCTTATTTCTAATTATTTATTTATTTATTATATGGAATTAGCCGGACTGCGACTGAGATTGCAATCAGGAGAGCTTATCGAATGATTGACACCACGATATTGGAGAGGGCCAAGGATCTGGGGAAAGGTGGTTTAACAGCTGTCACGGAAATATTGATCAACTGTTAGAAACTCGTGGTCGCAAACGTCGGGGATTCACGTGCGGTCATCTGCAAGAATGGTGTGGCGAATCCATATAATAAAGAACAATGGTGGTTTTGTAACTAAGTTGTCGATCGATCACGAGCCCAAAAAGGAAAGAGAGACTATCAAGAACAATGGTGGTTTTGTAACTAAGTTTCCAGGTATTATTAGTATATATAATAATCTTCAAATAATCCACCTTTAATTTACCATAGTTCATATAAATCGTGTGATTTCAAAGGATTGTAATATATTTAGGTGGCGTTCCACGTGACGATAGGCAGTTGGCCGTGGCAAGGGAGTTTGGTGATAAAAGCTTGAAGGAGCATCTTAGCTCGGAAACGGATATTACGGTTGATGTTATCGACGATGATACTGAGTTTATGATATTAGCCAGTGACGACATTTGGAAGGTCGGTGTTTTGATTTTTGATTTTTTATTTTTATTTTTTTTAAATAAATTTAGAGTGTTTTGATTGAATTGATGGATGTGATATCTATCAGGTTATGTCGAATCAAGAGGTGGTTGATTGCATCAGGCAGATCAAGGACGCGAAAAAGGCGGCTAAACGTCTTAACGAGGAGGCACTTGCTAGGCGCAGCACAGATGACATCTCGTGTGTGGTTGTGAGGTTCGGATAGATTTTATTATTCTTAACTTAAATTTCTAGTTTAATTTACTCCTCGGGGACTGGTGTGTTATTCTTTTATGTTTCCGCCTTGTTTTGGAACATCTATGTTTACATTTGTTTTGCGAAACCTTTAATTTCATAGCAGTTTTACTTTCTTGATGAAACTAGAATATTGTTTATGATAGTTTGGTTCCCGGTGATACTAATTAACACTTCGAGTACACACTACCCCCGAGTTTTGGGTAATTATCCCAAAAAACCCAAAGAAATCTTAAAATTACAAAACTACCCTTGAGGTTCGATCTTGTTGTAGTGCATGTATTGGGAAATAAATATTTTTACAAATGCAAATGGGATGTTTTATATGTTTTTGCTTCCGAAGATATTAAGGTTTAGTCAAACCTAAATATTAGGCTAAATATTCTCTCTTTTTTTCTTTTTTCCTTTCTTTTTTTTTTAAATCGCCGTTCTGTGGCACAAATTACAAATATAAACTGTCATTTAATATTACTGTTCAAAATTCAAATTGTCTGCATATAGAGAGAAAGAGTTAATATAAGCATAGATAATTATCCTTCCAAGTTTCCAATTTGGTGACAGAAGAGAGCAAGCAATGTCTTATTAAGAGTAAGCAACACTCTAAAAACAATAGGCAGATAGAAGAATCTTCTTTCTGCATATCGGATTTTTTTATTTTTTTTTTTTGGTATCAACTACTAATTTAATAATTATTGATAAATCTAGGAACTCTATTATAATTAAAGGCATTTTCACTTTTTGATTATTAAGATTGGCATTTAAAAATAATGTGATTCTGTACTGTGTAATATATCGGTTTATCTCATTAGTCATTACTATGTCCTTGGAGAAGAAGAAGTTAAAAAAAAGGTATTGGATTGTATATTTACTAATAAGTTTGCTTTGTTTTGATGTGCGGTGATCCATTTGGAATCCGATTTATATTTACTATCACTAGAATGCAATTTTGTTTGGTATTGGATTGTAAATTGTTCCTTACAATTATCATTTTTGGTAAGTTTCTTGTTTTAGTGGCATTATCTGAATCATGTTTCCGTTACAAGTATTAAGTAAGTCCAGTCATAGATATCTCGGACCTTCATTTATTTCGATTCAAGAAAACTTTCTTTATTGAAGCATGCTACACAAATACTGTATTTGAACTATATAGAAATCTCACATTTACTCGTGTTGTCATGAAAGGTCTAATATGAGAAATTTATGTCAATTTCTTTAAATGTGTCTGCCAATACTCTTACAAAGATGGAATTGTGTATAGGGTGGTGGTTGGTGCAATTATATATCATCTTGTGCTGCTTGGAAAAGAACAAAACTAGGTTCATCAACACGCATGGAGCGTGAAGTTCCGATCGTTTTGGCTGCCTTCAGATTTTTTCAACTGGAACAAGGTGAAAATGCATTATTGTGATGGATCCTCATTTTCAGGTCACCCTGATAGTGAACTTAAAGTAAGCCATCATTTATAATTGTTGGAATGTTTGTGCAATCCACTACCATGCATGTTTGAGACAATGAAACAATTAGTGTTAATACATTTCCACTCACCTATTCCTCAGAATGGAACAAAAATGTTCTTCAGAGGCCAGATGTCTGAGTATAAATACATATTATTTTGCTTGTATAAAAATTTGTAATTCCGCCAGATGTCTGAGTAAGTTAATTTCCGCATCATCTCAAATGTATGAATAAATATCCTGATGTTAATTATTACCTTATTTTGCAGGTTAATCGCCTCTCCACTCGCTTTACAGCCACATCAAAGTGTTCGTGAAAAGATTTTCTGCTGTTATGCTTAATGAGCAACTTAACATGTTCTTACAAAAGTTTGTATTGGTAGATCCCACTTCACATTAAGTCGATGTTGGCTTCATTGTGTTTTTTTATATTTTTCTTGTAAAATTGTAATGTAAAATATTTTTTTAAGTATATTGTTAACATTTGATGTTGATTAATTTTAATTTTCAAGAAATATGAATTAAATTGCAATTGTTTGGTATTTATAGGTTTGTTTGGTATTTATAGGTTGGGATGAGGATTGGTAAAATAGAATGGACATTTAATTCTTTTATTTCAATTATTATTTTGGAATTTAGATGGGTTATACCAAATCGAGGTTAATGATCTTTGTGTCAACGACATCGGTTCTTTAAGAAACCGATGTTATTGCTCAGTATTATTGGTGGCGCTTCGTAGCTAAGAAGCGCCTCCCGGTTTAGACTTTTGGTGTCGCTTCGTATCTAAGAACCGCCACCCGATTCTATTTTTTGTGGTGATTTCGACCGAATTTCAATATTTTTGGTGGCGCTTCGAGCTAAGAAGTGTCACCCGGCGTCTTCTTTAAGTGGCGGTTTGAACCGCCACCCGTGTGATTTTTACTTTAAGTGTCGTCTCGATCAGAGGCGGTCTAGAACCGCCACCAATGGTTGTTTTGAACCGCCTCTAATTGTGTTTTTCCGCGAGTGAAAGAAAAATCAAAACTTTCAATGAGAACTCCAGACAGATGCTCAAATTAAAGCCCAACCATAACGCCATCGTATTAATTGCAATGAGAAAATTACTAATTCCAAATAAATGAAGAAACCAGAGTATCATGTTACCTATGCAATATCCAATCTCAAAATATCAACAATAATAATCGGTAAAAAGTACAATATAAGTTGCAAATCATAAAAATTTCAAAGTTGAGGCTGCAAAATGAAACAACAAACAAACGAAAAAAGAATTAACATTATTCACACGAGCATAGATTGGACAAAACAAACCTTCATTGTTTACAGGGGACCGGGGAGAAAATTGTAATTCAGCATCATTTTTAATAAAGCTGTCATCATAATTCTCGTCATCACCACCGTAACTAGATCCCTCTGTATGCGTGTTTTCAATATCCATACCATAAGATTCTGTATCACTGTGCATATTCGACTGCCGGATTTTCTGGACGTAATAACCAGTGCGGTAGACACTTCGTGGGCCGATAACTAAAAAGACCACGTCATCGGGCTCCTCGAATTCCAGATACAAATGGCACGATTTGATTTTGTTGGTCAACAATTCACAGAGCAAGACTGGGCTTCTTTTACCCACGTTACATTGTACTATAGTCTTTCTAGTAGACTCACCAATTCCAGAGTTGCCTAAACGATCAGTAGAATATAAATAATTTTATTGGTACTTAAGAACAGAGTAATATAAAAATAAATTCAAAATTAAATATCTCAACGTCGATTAGGATTATCTGTCATTTTAATTGAATTAATACCTGGGAAATTCGAAGCCTGCCTCTATCATTTTACAATAATGAGTGATTGGGTTTCCAGGTTTTACCTCTACACCTGAAACACAATATACAAAATGACAAAAAAATAATGATTTGAAAAAAAAATGCCAAGAGGACACATGCATTTGATTCTTACGTTCTACATATAATATTGAAATATAAAAACACCACAATCGCAAAAAAAAAAAAAAAAAAAATAGACGATCAAAAAGAAAAGGGGAGAAGGGCTAATATGAGTCTCATTATTATGTTCCTATAGGCTCATATGAGTCCTAATAAGTGTTTTTCTTTTTGTATGAAAATATCAAAAGTTGAAACTATAATAACTGATGTGTAGTGATTTCAACGCACTAACCGAACCCTCCAATCAGTGAGTGCTATCCTAAGGCCTATCCTTCTAACAAAAATTATCACATCACATATGATGATGATCAAAGATTTATTAACTAAGAAAAGGCCGGACTGTTACTTGTAACATGTAATTTAA
The DNA here is from genome assembly GCA_014905375.1 of Phtheirospermum japonicum. Classification (NCBI taxonomy): domain Eukaryota; kingdom Viridiplantae; phylum Streptophyta; class Magnoliopsida; order Lamiales; family Orobanchaceae; genus Phtheirospermum; species Phtheirospermum japonicum. The sequence goes on from BMAC01001612.1 coordinate 10,421, forward strand.
AAAAAGGACAACCAGTACTAGAATCGCAAGACAAGTTCATATATATTGGTTATAATATATATCGATTGAAGAAAAAAGTTCTACAATAGCAAATATCTAATAAGAAAAACAACCATAAACCTTATTACATGCTAATATTTATCCACACGTGTTAATGAGGTACATGTGTAGAATTTTGTATCAAGAGAACATTGAGAATCACAGAGGGAATAAATTGTACTTGTGAAGCGCATTAAAATTAGATATTAATTAAACTTTTACTCTTTTTTGGCATTTTATCGAACACCTTCTCTATGTGTTTGTTCCATGACTGCTGCTGCACAAAGAAAAGAATAATGCAATATCATAATTTCCAAAATTATAAACATATTTCTATAAAGATTGAAATTCACACCTGCGTCTATTTAGTAAGGGTTTGTTGATCAATCACTATGATGAAGAGCCCTAAAACTAGTCCATCATCCCTAAATCTAAAATTGGGGAAATAATTGTCCTTTATGGTAATTAACTATCAGGGAGTGAAAATGGATTTGGATATGTGGGGATTTTTGGTGCCAAAATATTTTTGTTTCAAGTGGCAAATAGAAGATGAATTTCGCAAGAGCGTGGGTGATATTTGTTCCCTGTGCTCCTGAAAAAAAAAAATCTCACCATCTCTAACCCTTTGGTAACGATCATCACAACTTTGAGAGGTCAAGAACGGGCGACGTTTGCCTTTTTTTTTTTTTTCTTTCCTTTACTTAAGATAAATATGGGTTTTTTATCAATAGTAAACATAACCAATAATATTTTATTTTATTTTGTTGATTTTCTCCCATCCTTTGTCCGTTAGAACTAAACCAAAAAAATGAAGAATAAAAACATACAGGCAAATGATAAATAGTCTCAGGGTTGTTAGATAAAAAGAAATGATAATTAATAGAATTCCAAGAAAAATAAAATCAAGTCATAACATAAACATAGCATAATATATAAAATAAAAGGCAAATGAATATACAAATTAAAAAAAAACCCATATCAAACATTAAAAAAAAAAAGGGATATTGAAACTAGGGGTAGGCACAATACCAAGATTTAAAAAAATTGAATTTGTTGAATCGTATTCGATAAATTGAAACGGTTTGACTATAATAATTTTAAACAAATATTCATGTCTACGATTGAAGATGGAAAATATGATCGCCAAGAATTTTCAGTTCGATTCGATTCAGTTTCAAGAATTGAAGATTTTTTTTCTTTTTCATTAATTAAAATTCTAAGTTAAACTATATGCAATAAAATTAAATAAAAATAATTAATAATTATATTACATAAAATAACGTATTATATGAAATCAAGCTTAACTAAATAGGAATTAAATAAAATCTTCATACTAAGTTAAATATCTTTAACATTGTATTGACTTAATTGTTTAAAATATAATTATTAGATAATAAATATGGAAATTCCTTCCCAAATTTTAAAATCCGTTTTGTGCTATTGGGTCTTGATATTGGGCTTGAGTAACTAATTATTTCTTAATTCTTATTTGAATAGGGTCTTTGACTATTGGACTTGAATATTTGAATGCTTTCATCTATTTTTTCAATAATGTAATATTTTATTCAAATATAAGGAATTTATACTCAACTTAATATTAATATTGTTTTACAAACTTAAATTTGTTATGAAATTATCTTCACTTAAAGTGTCATAATATTGTATTTGCAAAATGAATTTTAAAAGTGTTTGCAACTAATTAAATCAAAGTGTTACTTAAATATTGTTGAATTAAAGTGATACAAATTTATGTCAAAAAAAAATAACAAAAAAAGTTACTTAAAAAGTATTACCTAATTAAAAGCGTTACATAGAAGTGTTGCATATTTATAAAGTGTTACATAAACGTTACATAAATATTATAATATAAAAAATGTTACAAGCATGTGTTACAAAAAGTACCTTATATAAAAATATAAGTATTATACTTTTATTTTACTTTAAGTCACTTTTTTGCCCAATAATAATAATACTAAATAACTAATAAAAGATATTCGAAATGTTCAGTAAAATAGGAATAAATCCTATAAAATGTCCAATGTGATTAAGCATAAATTCCCGTTTGTGTGCCCACGTGTTTCCCCAAGTGAAAGACAGTGTTTCCCCAAGTGAAAGACAGACTTTGCTTCATTAATTTTTATGGCTTCCTCTTCAATTAGCGTATGCCCAAGCACTACAACAACAACGCAGTTTTCCTTCCACATATTTTAGCTTCTCATTGATTTGAGCGTGGCCACGTGCTATTTCATATGCGTAGTTTTCAAACTGAGGCCATTTCTTCATCTTCACAACAATATTTTCATTTTGCCTAATAAACGTCCAAATCCACAAAATATATGGTGTTGTCGGGTCGATGCGTCAAGCAGAGCGCTGTGGTGCTGTTGGGTTGACACTCCATGTGTGGTGGCATCAACAGGACTTTTGAGGTACAAAACGTCAGCTCCCAAAGTCTTCATATTAAATTTAGCTATGTACCTCTTAACTTTCATTTGACGCTTGAATCATCTCAATTGGAATCATCTCAGTATTAAACATGAGTGTTGTATACCTCTCTCTAAGTTTTCAATGATATAAAATTCATGTTGATAGGACGTCGGGTGGAAAAGTGGCACGTGGGTGTTGATATGACTGCCAAGTTGTGCGTGTGTAGGGTGCCATGGAGTGCCAAGTGCAGCCGGTAATACCTAGTGTTGGGCGGTCATGGCCGCTCACTAAGAGGTTACCCGAAGTCCACTTCTTATATAGACCAAGGATCGGGTCGTTAGCAATCTTATCTCGCACGACACAGGAGCATGCTTGCCCCTTTCTCGGCATTGAGGTCAATCGCACACCCATGTCGTTATGCTTTTGCTCGTCAATGCAGTACCTGGCATGGAGCCCACGTAGGGGTGAGCAAAAAATCGAAAAACCAAAATTACCGATCCGAACCGAAATTTTCAGTTCGGTTCGGTTTTCGGTTTGAGAATTCTAAAAAATCAGTTAATTCGGTTAGGTTCGGTTTTACAAAAAAATTCGATTCATTTCGATTTAAATCGAAATATAATAAAAAAAATACAATTTTATATTACTTATTTTTTTTATCAATTCGGTTCGGTTAATTTGGTTATAAACATATTTTCGATTTAGTTCGATTTGCAATTTTATAAATATTTTGATTTTAGACCGAATTTCGTTTCGATTCGTTTTGAGATTTTATGCAAATTTCGGTTTCGATTATTTCGATTCGCTTCGGGGCCAAACCGATCGAATGCTCACCCCTAAGCCCATGTTTACAACTTTGCCCGAGTAATTACAGGCGCTTCGGGGCCGAACCGATCGAATGCTCACCCATAAGCCCATGTTTACAACTTTGCCAGAGTAGTTACAGAGGGTCTCCAGGACGCCCACAACGCAATCCTCATGCTCAACACTCCTGGTCATCCTGGATGCAATACCCAACATGACACCCTTGTTTGGTCTACGCCCGAGTAAGGCTACTCGCAAGTCATTGGCCTATGTGAGATGCCGACATCTCATATTGCCCCACAACGTGCGTCGAACATTCTTTCCGACCTACCAACATCATGCCACAACTTGCCCCCTAAGCGGCGTCGCCCCATGACCACATGAAAAATCTCATATTTATAAAATATTTTCCAGGTTTTGTTTTCATTTTATAATTTAAATACTTTTTTTAATATTAAAGATAATTTCAGATTTATAAATATTTTCTAATTTTATTTTTTAAATACTTGTTTTTTTTATACTTAAAAATTAATTAGATTTTTTAAGTAATTCCTTTTTGTAATAATTTTTTTTTGACACATTAGTATTTACCAACAACCAAAAATGTCAAAATAATCAATTATGGCTTGAAACTAAAATATTCTAACGAATATTTTCTTTTTTTTTTTGGCGTAACTTCATTTAGTTATTTGGATTTGATTGCAATTTAGCCTTCTCCCACTCTAATTACCTCTAGCCTTTAAAAAGGTGCGACTTTGGCAATTACGCACACAACACTCCCATAAACCCTAGAAGCGCGGTGCAGTGTAAGATGTGATATTGTGCCGTCGTCTTTTCTCGTTCCACCATAGACGCAGTTTTTAATTTGCTGGAGAGCTGATTCTCAGGCGCGCTGCTCAACAGAGGTAATAAGATTTTGTGCAATTATTATTTTATTAAGTAGTTTACGGGAAATATTATTCTTTGTTGGCGATTTGTGAGTATGATGTGGTTGAATGGAATTTTCAGTAGTTTATCTAAATACTATACAAGTTGTTTTTGTTGATGAATTGTTTTCAAAGTTTTGATTATATATTGAACCCCACCCACCTTTAGCATAACATAGAACTGAAAATATGCACATGGCCCACTTGCTTTCGTATAGTTCTGATTACTAGACATGTTTGTATTGTTTCTAGTGTGAGATTTTTTCTGGCGATTTTTTGTGTTGTAATATATGTCGGTTATTGGTCTCTTATGTATTCCCTCGACTGTGTAGCATTTAACCTTGTCCTAAATTGTAGTTAGTGCAATTAGATATTATTTTAAGAAACACCCCAGCATATACATTTTAGTTCCCAGGTTTGGGTAAATAATTGAAGCAAAATACGTAGCAGCGGGAATAATACTACTCAGTTGTTTGGTCAGTAATGTAAGTTGTTGGTCAGTAATGTAAGAGGTACAATGGTCAATTAGACTAATCAAGAAGAAACATGTGATACAATGGCCAATAAGACAAAATATGTTTGTACATTTGTGTGTGTATACAGTTGCAGAACTTGCATAAATGTGAGTAGTATGTTAGTTTGGCTAAATTGGTGTACTTTGTCGTATTTGAAGTGTTCTTTAGTGAGATCCTATGTGAGGTACTGAAAATGAATCTTCAAAAATTCTTATCAGTGAAGGCTCGTTAGAGCAATTGATTAATATAAGTTCGAAATTATTCACGATTAGAAATTGAAAACATGATTTTATCATGTTTGAAGGAAACATATGGTTTTATCATGTTTGAAGGAAACATATGGATACTACAATAGAAATGTCGAGGGGTGAAGCCGATATCCTTCATGCAGAAAATAAGAGTAAGGTGTACAAGGAGTTAACAGTGAAGGCTCGTTAGAGCAATTGATTAATCTAAGTTCGAGATTATTCACGATTAGAAATTGAAAACATGATTTCATCATGTTTGAAGGAAACATATGGATACTACAATAGAAATGTCGAGGGGTGAAGCCGATATCCTTCATGCAGAAAATAAGAGTAAGGTGTACAAGGGGAAGTGTAAGGTTTCTTGTATGGTCAATTTTTTGGAATTCTGATGACTTCTTGAAGGGTGAATAAACCCCGATTTAACTAAAGTTCATCAAAGGCCCGAAGATAATATTGAATTTAAGCATATAAATTTCAAGTCCTATGATATTATCCAGACGAGACCAATAACATTTTCAAAATCGTTTTCAAAATCGCGAAGGAGAATGGAGAAATGAATCTGACTCAATATGTGGCAGAAAATAGTGAAAATTTAGTTGATAACATGGGACGGCCAACTACTATCACTATTAACATTGTGAGGTGTGTATATTAATCAAATAAATTAGTAAAACAGTTAAAACCTATTATTTACCCTATGCCTTTTAATATCTCCAGTAGCATAACAAGGCCTTTTAATTTCTCCAGTGGCATAACAAGGCGATGGAGTCCCTCCACTCAAGAGGAATGCATTGTCCCCAACTAAAACCGAGCAACATATTTGTCACGTCAGATGGACAAGTCAAAATCGACCCGTTGGCTGACTCATCCCACATTAAATATGTGTGTGTCCACCCATTTGACTCATCCCACCATTAAATATGTGTGTCCACCCATTTTTTTTCTTTTCTTTTTAGATAAAACTAATCCGATTATTTGAATTGCCTTATTTTTCCCTACAGTATAGTTCGCACCAGAAGTAAATATTCAAGATCTGATGGAAAATATTTCAAATATGCATTACCAGAAGTCTGACATATTTAGATTTGCTCATTCAAGTCCAAGGTTTTGAGACTTATGTAATTGTTTTTGTTTTTTATTTTTGTTACTTTTGGAATTTAAGTCCAACAATTACATAAGGTGTATTACCACCAGCATTTAGAATATAGAAGACGTTTCGAGCAAATCTAAATATGTCATATTTCTGGTAATACTTCTGGTAATGCATATTTGAAGTATTTTGCATCAAAGTAAGATCATGAATATTTTCTTCTGGTGCGGACTATACTTTAGGGAAAAATAAGGCAATTCAAATAATCGGGTTAGTTTTATCTAAAAATAAAAGAAGAAAAGAAAAAAACGGGTGGACACAGGGTAAATAATAGGTTTTCACAGTTTTACTAATATATTTGATTAATATACACACCTCACAATGTTAATAGTGATAGTAGTTGGCCGTCCGATGTTATTAACTAAATTTTCACTATTCTCTGCCACATATTGTGTCAGATTCATTTCCCCATCCTCCTTCGCGATTTGGTCTCGTCTTGTTAATATCCTAGGATTTGAAGTACATTTGTATGCTTAAATTAAATATTATCTTCGAGCCTTTCCCCTTGTACACCTTACAGAAGGAGGGATATGATTTTTTTGATACATACTCTCCTGTGACGAGAATTACCTCTATTCGGGTGCTTCTAGCGATTGCTGCTTTACACAATCTTGATATTGACCAAATGGATGTAAAAATAGATTTTCTAAATGGCGATTTAGAAGAGGAAATCTATATGGAACAACCTGTGGGTTTTGTAAAACCTGGACAAGAAAGAAAGGTGTGCAAACTGGTTAAGTCTTTATATGGATTGAAACAAACACCTTTACAATGGCACTTGAAATTTGACAAAGTGATGATGTCAAATGGTTTCAAGATAAACGAGTGCGACAAGTGTGTCTACATTAAGAAAACTAATGACGGTTTTGTTATAGTATGTCTTTATGTAGATGATATGTTAAGCATGAGTAGTAACCTACAAGTGATTAATGAGACGAAGCTCAAGTTGAAAAGGAATTTTGACATGAAGGATCTGAGAGTTGATGACATAATTCTTGGTATAAGAATTATAAGAACTCCAGATAGAATTATCTTGTCACAATCTCACTACATTGATAAAGTAATTAAGAAACTCAATGCTTACGATAGTCTTCCAGCAAAGACACTATTGGAACTCAATGTTCACTTAAGTAATAATAGAGGTGACCCTGTTGCTCAGGAGGACTATGCTAGGATCATTGGATGTCTGATGTACATCTCTAATTGTACAAGACCTGATCTAGCTTGCTCGGTAAACAAACTGAGTCGATATACGAGCAATCAAAGTGGAGAACACTGGAAAGCGCTTGTGAGAGTTTTGAAATACTTAAAGTATACTCTGAACTTTGAGCTACATTATGGTAGATACCCCAGGATACTTGAAGGTTATTGTAATGCAAACTAAATATCCAACTCAAATGACTCGTTGTCGACGAGTGGGTATGTGTTTCTAATAGGGGGAGGAGCTGTCTCTTGAAGATCCACTAAACAGACCTGTATAGCCCGATCCACCATGGAATCTGAGTTTATCACTTTGTATAAAGTAGGTGAAGAAGCAGAATGGCTTCGTAACTTTCTGGAAGATATTCCATGTTGGGAGAAACTCGTGCTGCCAGTAATGATTCACTGAGATAGTCAAGCAGCTATTGGAAGGGCAAAAAGTGGTTTGTAGAACAGTAAGTCTCGACATATTCGTCGGAGACATAACACCGTAAGATATTTGATATCGAGTGGGGTTATCTCAGTTGACTACGTAAAGTCGATAGATAATCTAGCGGATCCGTTCACTAAAAACATAGCTCGAGATCAGATGTATAAGTTGCTAGAAGGAATGGGAGTGAAATCCACATCTTAAAGATGATTGTAGTGGAAACCCAACCATGATGAGTGGAGATCCCACAAACTTGGTTCAATGGGAAAACTAAACTATAAAATTCTGGGTAAGTAAAACTCTACGATCCTATTCCTTAACAGCAAAAGTAGAGTTTTAATCTGTCACGTGGTGAGGATAAGTCTCTGGTTTTTAATGATTCCTGTGCAGGTATTTGACTTGAGTATGACATAATACTCGTTTTAAGATTCACCTATGTAAGCGAGAAATGATGGCCGCTTCTACTGAATGCTTATGAATCCAAAGAAGTTGTCCATGGCCAAAAATGGACACAAACGTGAGAATGGAAGAATTCTGAGACCTTAGTGGGTTGGTACTATTGTCTAGTATACACAAAGGGGAATAGTTCAAGAATTATGTTTACTAATCCGCCGGTATGCTCGGTAGTATTAACTAAGGAGGGTTCAAGGCCACAAGCCACCTATCCCTATTCTCTATTGTCTCTTAAGGACTAAGCAATGTATTTGCATACATATTTTATTTTTGGCAATTTTCACTCATGTGGGGGGATTGTTGTTAAATTGGACTTAATTCATTTAATGGTGCAGAAAAAATTCATCTTGACGAATATTGTAGGCTCGATCTACGTTTCGTGTAGATAATCAGAGCATTTTGAATTTCTCAAATCCATTTAAAAGTGAGTGAGAAATAGTACTTCGACTTTGAACGGTTGTTAGGTGTATTTTTGTTTGCCCCACGTTGAATGATAATCAATGTGGAAGGGAGTTTAAAAGTGACTACCTTTTAATGAGTGGACATCAAGTGGCCCAGCGGATATTGTGGACTTTGTATGACCGAAGCTCACGCGGGCCCTCGGACTTGGGTTCGCCCGTCCGCCTCCAGCGGAGCCAGAGGCGGAGTCGAGACCGAGCCCGGACCCGAACCTTGGACCTTGGACATTGGAGAATTGGTCTGATTGGTTGGTCCGATCTGGTGTCCCGAATTACTCCAGGCTACCGTTTTAGCCACTACTGACCGTTCAGGTACGTTTCAAGCATACAAAAATAGTAAGTAACGTTATGCAACTTAATGCATGAACGTTACCTCACCTGACCGTCATTATGCTGCCATTAATACCGCTCTCCATACTGCATTCTGTCTTTCTCGTAGCTCGGTCCAAACTCTTCCTGTTCGCCAGAGCTCTAGTATTTACGGTGCTGTTATACTAGAGACGTAGTCGTTTTATCTTTGGGTATGAATTTCCAAAATCGAAGAGTACTACCAGGGCAATTTCGTCTTGCGGAATGAGTTTTATACTCGACTCGACGAAAGTTACCTTTCTCTATTTTAATTTCTATCTTCTAGTTATATTGATGAAAATATTCCCATTTGTGCTCGAACTTTACAATAATTACAAACATGTCTTCTACTGCCAGGAATGAAATGTTAAAATCCAAAGACCCTTAAAGTTAAAAAAAAAAAAGAATTAACACATTAAATGATATAACATATTTAAATAGCCAGTCCGACACACAATTTGATACGCATGGGTCCTATTTCAGAATGCAATCACATTTAATGAAGGTTTCACACAAAAGTTAACTAAAATTAACCCTTTTATGTCTGATCAAACTGGAGTAGATAAGCAATTAACATAACTTTAAAGTCAAGGCCATAGTAAAAGAGCAAGTTCGAATGAACTTCCAGAATTATCATGCATATGGCATTCTTTAAACACCTGCAAGTTAAAATTATGAATAACAATCAACATATTTGAGTAAAAACCCAAAAATAATATCAAAATCAAGTAAATATTATCTCCCCGTTACAATTTAACGGTGGGTGTTGGATTATAGACTTTCTCAAAGTCCAAAATGGATAATAGAATCAATCACATATTAGTTCCCTATTACAATAAAGGTGAAGCTTATAAATAAAACCCCTACACTCGGAATTTAACTATACAAAAACATGCACAACAAGAATATGCATGATTGGTACAACCTAATTGTACCTGACCTGAGTAGATTCCTAGCCTCAAGACAGCTCAAACCAAGCGAGTTGGGGCGAGCCGACCCTTTACTTTGCGCTATGAAGAGGAAAAGGTCAGGAGAGGAAGAGAGGACAGACTAAGCTGAATTTATGTAAATAGTTCAGGAATACTTGCCCTGAATTGATCCCAACTTCTGGACAAGGTTTTATTGTGATCAGGTCAGAATTGCGTAAAGGCTTATGACTAGGCTCGAGGAAGCTCTGGTCGTCCAAAAGGGACAGTCTGTTTGGGTCGTCTGAATAATGGTCTGAGATTCACGGGCCTATTTCTGGGATCTCAGAAGGGCCCTAACTAACTTGGATTATAAATATCCCAGTCAAGAAGGTAGAGGTATGACATTCTGAATATTCACTTTTTACTACACTCACAAAACGCTTAACTAACTTAAGCATCGGAGAAAATTCCACCGGAATTCCTCCAGTGGTCCTTTCTAACTTATTTTATGTGCAGGTCAGGTCACCAACAAGATGGAACTGGGTGATTTCTAGGCCAACATTTTATGGGTGAAATAATTGGCGCCGTCTATGGGAATTACCAGGAGATGGGTGGACTCAGGCGAAACCTGGTGGCGGAATTAGGTGGCACGCCAAGTTCTGCCACACCGACGGGAGTTCTGGAAATGGCAGAGCCGCCAGAGACAAGAAGGCGAGACACGTCATAACCCCCTCAAGGAATGTCCTCACACGGGGGGGTTGATCCGTGAATGATTCCTTCTTGAGGCAAATATCCGACCTCATTGGTAAGGAAGTGGCGGAGGCCATAAAGAAAAAATTTGCAGAACTCTCGCCACCCTATCCTAGAGCAGCTCAACCACCAGAGGTGGAGCCAGCTAGGCCTCCTCAGCGCGCGGCTAGAACTCTCGGCCGGGAGGAAGAGGAGAGCTCTTTTGTCTCGGATAGTGATACTCGAGTAGGAGTAATTGTTCATTGATTTGGTTAAATAAATTTCTCAAAGCAAAATCAAATTGATGTATAGGATTTTGGATAGAAATTGAGCTCGACATCATTGCAGTTCTTCCAAGTGAATCAATTTTTTGTGTGGTTACTGGTACAATTTCTCGAATCTAAGTTTTTGTGATCATTTTTTGTTTGATTTTTTGCATATAAATGGGATTAAACCATTTCATTCATATGTAAAATAATTTCAAATCTAAGTCAGATTTGGTTTATTGATTTTTTAGAGATGGCTTCAAAAAAGAGATCTACAAATGAAGAGGGTGATGCAAATCTGAAGATGATTCGAGCTTTTATGTGTGCCTACTTTATAAATAATTGTCAGAAATTTAATAGCTCGCCCGCAAGAGAAAGGGATCGCGCGTAGGTTGGCAAGCTTAACTCGAGTTGTCTCTCAAGGACTGACGTTCGAGATTTTTAATGTTTGTTTAATCACAATGTTTAACACGAGAACTTGTATAAATTTGGTTTTTGAAAATTATAACTACGAGATTAAAAAGTAATAACTAACTATCTTGAACTAATTAAATTAAATTAATTAACCAACAATAATTAACTAGCATGGATTGAACTACGATTACGACTATCAAGCATATGAATTCTCAAGAACAAAATTAATTCTAAAATTCCCAAGCAATTGCATATCATAAACTAATTAACCAAGCAGAATTGGAGTCAGACGCTCTGTCGCGTCGACTGACGCGACCGTCGCGACCGTCGACGCGAGCCATGATCCGCGTCAGTCGACGCAGCGTCAACGCAACTTGCTGAAGCGTCGATGTCGATGCACCGATGTCGACACAACTTGATGAAGCGTCGATGTCGACGCACCCAGTCGACGCACCCGCCCAGTCGACGCGCACGCCCAGGCAGCACCAACGCCGAGCACCAGCACGCGTTAGTCGACGCACCGTCGACGCGACGGCCCATAATTCGGATTTTAGGGTTTCTTGTGCGCCAAGTCATGAAATAACTATATAAACCCTTCATAATTGGGATTAAAGAGACACCCACGACCCAAAACACTTATCTAGGGTTAAGAAACCTATTTTCAACACCCTCCAATATATTTTCAAGATCTACGTCGAAGATTCAAGATCCGAAGCACCAAGACGAAGACGTTCG
>BMAC01001612.1:23095-34561 GCA_014905375.1 Phtheirospermum japonicum
CGAACGTCTTCGTCTTGGTGCTTCGGATCTTGAATCTTCGACGTAGATCTTGAAAATATATTGGAGGGTGTTGAAAATAGGTTTCTTAACCCTAGATAAGTGTTTTGGGTCGTGGGTGTCTCTTTAATCCCAATTATGAAGGGTTTATATAGTTATTTCATGACTTGGCGCACAAGAAACCCTAAAATCCGAATTATGGGCCGTCGCGTCGACGGTGCGTCGACTAACGCGTGCTGGTGCTCGGCGTTGGTGCTGCCTGGGCGTGCGCGTCGACTGGGGCGGGTGCGTCGACTGGGTGCGTCGACATCGACGCTTCATCAAGTTGTGTCGACATCGGTGCATCGACATCGACGCTTCAGCAAGTTGCCTTGACGCTGCGTCGACTGACGCGGATCATGGCTCGCGTCGACGGTCGCGCGGTGCGTAGTCGACGCGACAGAGCGTCTGACTCCAATTCTCGATCTTTTGCTACTCGTTTCACCGGAAAGCTTGTTCTTCACTTCTTGAACATCGAACCTCGTCTATTACGCGTTGAACTCTTCCGGTTACTTAGATGTAAGGTGAAAAACAACGAAATATCACCTACTTGCATCAATTACGATCAAAATGCGGTAAAAGAAGCTGGAATCATAAAAATACGAGATTAAGCTTAAATCGTCCAACTTATACCAAAAACAATAAGGAAAATAAACTAAAATACTAATAAAAAACAAGACAAATTCGTTCTAATCAGAAGAATGCGCAAATAAAGCGTGATTTGCAGAGCCGTGAAAATAGATCTACAGATGAAGAAGTTGATGCAAATCTGAAGAAAACTCAAATGAAGCGTGATTTTTGGGGCCGTGATTGCAAGGAGAAATTATTGAAGAAAATGATCATAAAAATTAAATCTATTCCTAGAAAGTTAGATTCGAGTTCTAATAAATCTTCAAAACAACCTAGGAAGAGAAATGTTGGCTTTGTAGATTATGATTCTAATTTTGGTCCAATGAAAGCTGCAATTGAATCTAGAATAGAACAGAAAACAAAAAATACGGAGGAGATGGTGAAAGTTTCATACCCTATGGAGGTTTTGGTTTCTTCCCTATTTCTAGTTTGTTTCTGTTGTGTTTCCAAATTGTTTTTATGATGTCATGTTTCATTATTGATGTTTTATTCCTTTTTCTGTATCAATTTGTTTTGTTTCTATGTTGTTTCCTTGTTGTTTCTATGACGTGCTGGTGATTGAAGCAAAATAGCAGGATATGAAGTCGGAAGGGTGTTTGTGGATAATGAAATCTCGGTCAACATCATATACCTAGACTGCCTAGAACAGATGAATATAAAGGCAAAGGTACAACTGGTAAATACTCTAATTTATGCTTTCAATGGTGCGCAGGTTATTACTGAAGACGAGATAACACTCCCTTTGGTTCTAGGAAGAGGGGAACTAAGTGCGAGGAAGGATGTGAAATTCTTAATCGTCAAAAGATACTCAGCATACAACGCAATACTGGGGTGACCTTCCCTCAACACATTCCAGGCGATCACCTCTACTTACCACATGAGTATCAAGTATCCAGCAGGGGATAAAGTAGGCGAAGTGATATCTGAACAGTATATCGCTATGTCGTGCTATCAGATGATGGTCAGAAAAGGTATGAGTCAAAACAAAAGGGGAAGGACGAAGGATATGCAGAAAGGGATACTTGGTTTCAAAAAGATGAGGGAAGAGGAAGAGCTTGTCCAATACCATGACGGACTCATGAAAATATCACCGGAGAAAGCAAGAGGGAATGTGCATGTTCGAAGACACCGTTGTCACACATCTGGAATAGCTATCACTAAAAGAAGTATTATGCCTAGCTCTCCGGACGGGCTCATACTTCTTATATTTATTCTTATCTATTAATCATGAACAGACGCTCCTTTAAGTCGACGGTGAACTTATATGCTTATCGTGCTTTTACCCATCACGGGCTGATATCTATCAATAATGAATAAAGAATTTATTTTGGCATCAAATGCATTCTATGATTTCTTTTACGAATATGTTTGATTCCCGATGCTCTTATCAGGTCGGCGATAGAATTTGTGGAGGTCTCAATGAATAAGTTCTTTGTGTAGGAACATGTTTGATTTACATGCTCTTACATATCCTTGAATATGTTTGATTTACATATTCTAGGATATTTTGCAAGGATACATGTTTGATTCACATGTTTCTTGCAACCATGTGCCTTTAAGTGCTAGTTTTGTTTTGGTCTTACGTGTTGTATTTGTTTTGCTCTTAGGTGTTGGATCTGGGTGGGTTTTGTATATGCTGTATCTGCTTTTTATGTGAGTTACCTAGGTCCTATGTAACTTGTTTTGGTTTGTATGGTTTTGTGTGGAAACATGTTTGAATTACGTGTTTTCATGTATACTTGGGTATGTTTGACTTACATATTCGGGGACGTTACGGAAATGAGATATGTTTGATTTACACATTTCCTTCTCATATACGGACATGTTTGATTTACATGTTACCCCAGCATATTTGATTTACATGTTACCCCAGCATGTTTGATTTACATGTTGTCCTTTATGATCTCTATATGTTCAAATTTAATGATAGTTCGCATACAATATAACCTGAGTAATGGGTCGTTTTGTTTAATGATAATAATTTGAGGGACTAAGTAGGATCTTGGTTGTCTCTGGTTTACTCTCATTACGGTTTGGTGACCTAACCACCCTGAAGTTTGAATTATTCATGATTGAATATGGGCTTACTGATGATAATCATCATATGGCAGGATGTTCTAAGAAAGATTGATCACAATGAAATTGGAAAGTGATATTAAGTTATTGTTCACATATAACCATTCAAAATCATACAGGTATACGAATCAAGTTACAAGAGAGATAACATATTTAAACAGTATGGCAATTAGGCACTAGCTCGTCTACAGGAGTTGGCTTCTGTCGCCCTTCCAGAAGGAATAGTCGGGTAGCTCGTCCATTATACTCTTTGTATCCGGCTTGAATGAGATATTGACCTTCATGAGTTGGGTCTTGATTTGTTCTGCAGCAAATTTGACCCATTCTCGGCCTCTTCGTCCCATTTTACCCAAATAAAGAGTTGTGTTTTTGTACATATTCAACATCTCCTCTCTTTATGCATCCACAAACTTTTTACCCACTTCGCTCTTCAAGAAAGTGCGGCGTCCTTCAATAACTCCATGCTCACGAGCCAAGCGAATTGCACCTCCCATCTGCTCTTGATTGTGTTGCAGCCGTCCCTCTAGCTACATCAAGTGACCTCCCAGTCGGGTGGCTTCATCCCTCATGGTTTCCAGCTTGCTCTTAGCGATATTGATTTCTTCCTCTCGAGCTGTTAGCTGGCGACGTGATCCATCTAATTCTCCTTGTGTCAAGGAGAGCTGTTGGGTTTGTTTTTCAGCTTGGGCCGCCAGCTCATCACATATTTTCTGGAGCTCACTCTTGGAGGTCGTCACTGATAAGTGATCAGAGAGCGCAGCCATCATGGGTTCCACTGCATCATGAGGGAGTAAAGAAGGAGGTTATAAGCTGAGTATTTTATAAGGAGTGCAGATAAGATATTTTGAGGTGTTAGGTTACCTGGCTTTTTGCGTATTTGTGAAGAAAGGACTTGATCTCCTTGGCACCACCACATTGATCTAGACTTTTCTCCAAATTGGGGGGACTTGAAGTAGAAGCAGCAAATGGCTTTGGGAGACATCGTCATTTGGGAGTTAGGGCTGCTGGTTGCGAGGGAGTTCTCTCGCCGGCCTTTCTCTTCCCTTTTCCCTTGATAAGTACCTCTCGAAGAGGCAGGCGTTCCTCCGAGTCAACAGACTCTTCACGACCATCTCTCGCGGCCATGGTGAGCTCTAACTCTTGGTCGACATCAACAATAAGAGGTCGCGATGCCGTTGTTGCTGTGAGGTTGGGATCAGTTTGAACAGTAGCACCTCCTTCTGAGCTCGAGGATAAGCAACTATCGATGATATTATCTGCACAAGTAAGGAGATTATTAATTATTCTAATTGGAACAATAATGATTAAATATATATATATGCTAATGCAAGAACCTACCAAATTCAGATCTGGTCAAAAGCGTAGGTCGCGAGCTAAGACCTATAAACCTGAAGACAGCTTCCGAATCTGTGAGCCTCATCACATTATACGTTTTTTCGCTCCAGCTGTCAAGAAGGTTGGAGTATTATTGGAAAAGTGCTGGCTGATCTTTCATAGATGGTGTTGAGTCTTGTTCAGGATTTAAATCCTATCACTCAGTGAGAAAGGGCCAGGCTTCGAGATTGTAAAGAAAGAAGAAATTAACATGCCACTCATGGACTTTCGATGAGGGATTTACCGGGAAACGTTTCTTATGGCAAGAAGAGATAGAAGGAACCTTTTTGGTTCTTTATTCGAAAGCAAAAGTATAAGAAACCTACGTCAGGTTCTATATTATGGTAATTACAAAGAATTATATATCCTACTAAAAATCTGATGGAGTTAGGAGTCATCTGCAAGAGTGCGACCTTATACTTCGCAGACATGGATATTAGGAAAGGATGTACAGGGAATCGGAAGCCCGCCCTGAGGTGTTCCTCAAAGATAGTTATGTGATTCAAAGGGGGATTTGCTGGGTCAGTTTGGAGAATATTGGGGTAAGCTATTTTGGCAATTTCAGGGAGGTTAAGAGCTTCTATAAACTCTTGAAGGGTGCTTCGATTAAGGAGTGCCCAATGGTTTTGCGCAGCTACTTTGGTAGTTCACAAGAGGTCAAGCAGGCCGACTTGAGATGAGGTTGGCACTAAGGTTACTGGGTTAGCAAGGAAGTGGCCGGGTTCAGCATCTTAAAGCATTTCTGGTTGAGTTATGGGGATGCCTTCGGTTATGTTTTCAGTCAAGGTTTGGGTTTGAGCCTTAAGTTTGTTCTAGGGTATATCCCCTTCCGGTTCATCTGTCAAATCGGGTCGGGGTACAGGTTCAGGTAGAGGTGTGTTTCTTTTCCTGCTACGTCGTTTTAAGGGAATCTCTGCTGATTCAGTATCAGAGGATATGTTTGGGTTTGTGAGGCTAGGGTTTGGAGAAGTAGAGTCAGGAGGATCTATGTTCATCATCAATCGATTAATGGGGAGGGGAAAAGATAGAAAATCACACTCAGCAACACAGTAATTAACAACAATAATTAGGATAATTATTATCAAAACAAGAGATCAGGGGGACTTACTCATCATTTCGATTGGTGACGATGGCGCGAATTGATGGTGCTTCGTGATTTTTGCAGAAATTTCAATGTTTTTGCAAAATAAAATTTGATGCAAGTTTGTGAAAGTGGAAAAATTAAAGGGGAAGGGTATTTTTGTGTGTATTGGACGGCGGAAAGCTGAAAGGAAAAAGAGATTTTCGAAAGGCGAGAAAGTTGGTAGGGTTTATTGTGGGCCTTTCATTTTTAGGCCCACATGATTAAAAATATTACGAGGTAACGGGCTGGTAACACGTGTCTGATTAGAGTAGATTTGTCCTTATTTTTATTAGATTTTTAGTTCGTTTTTATATTTGTTTTTGGTATAAGTTGGACGATTTAAGCTTAATTCCGTAAATTTATAATTCCAGCTTATTTTACCGTATTTTGGTCTTAATTGATGCAATTAGGTGATGTTTCGTTATTTTTCACCTTACAGCTAAGTAACAGGAAGAGTTTAGCGCGTAAAGGACGGAGTTCGATGTTCAAGAGTAGAAGAACAAGTTTTCCGGTGAAACGAGTAGCAAACGATCGAGATTGGAGACCGATGCTCAGTCGCGTCGACTGACGCGACCGTCGATGCTACGTCGAMGCGAGYCGTGCCAGCGAGCCATGGTCCGCRTCAGCCGACGCACGAACGACGCTATGCCGASRTAACATTCTGAAGCGTCGACGTCGACGCACTAAGGCCGACGCAACGTCGACGCAAAGCTCTGAAGCGTCGATGTCGACGCACAACGTCGACSCACCTGCCAGCGACGCGCGCACCCTGCCGAYCGCACATGCCGAGCGCTGCCGACCAAGACTGCCGACATCCGCYGAGCGCCTGCTCGCGTCAGTCGACACTCYGTCGACGCGACGGYCCAGAATTYGGAAATTAGGGTTTCTTGTGCGCCAAGACTCCTAATATCTATATAAACCCTCATTATTTCGGGTTTCCAGGGAGAGCCACGACAGATACATCTATCATAGGGTATTTTTAGCATTCAACAACAATAAATCCATGTCTTATAACGAGATTTGAAAAGGCGGATCAAGGATCAAAGTTCTACGAATCCGAAACACCGGTTTCGCGCTCGAGAGTCCATTTTCGTCCAAGATCAGCGTTCATACTCCGGAGTAGCTGGATCTTTTCATTGCTTTTCGTAGTTACAATAAGTATTCTGAACTTTTAGTTAATTTCTTAGTTAATTGCTTAGTTAATTTCGTAGTTAATGCTAGATTAATTTAGTTAGCTTAATCGCTTCATGCTCGTATTTCGGATATTGATTAATTTAGTTTATTTATGCGATTTGGTTCATGCTTAGTTAATGTGTCGTGGATTGGTATGACTCGTATGTTAGCAATAGATTCTTAAATTCATGCTTTAGTTACGTTAATTAGCTCTAAATCTTCGTAGCGATAATCGATAATTTAGTTATTGATTTTAGTCGTTAATTTAGAATAATTAGTTTAATAAGCTTTAGTATACTGCTTAGTTCGTAATCAATAATTTAGTTAAAGCAATTAGTTTAATTAGTTTAAATTATCGTCTTAGTTTATAATGATCGAATCAATCTTTTCAAACCCCCAAATGTACATGTATGTTATTCAAAATTGAGAAAAACATTGATAGGACCGAACAGTTGTTTCCTCGAGAGATACGACTCGAGTCAAACTCATCACCCTACAGTTACCTCGTACACTTGCGAGCAAACTGATGTGCTTTTAAATCATTTATTAAAAAGGGGTGCACAAAAGTTTGAGTCAAAATTTTGGCGCCGTTGCCGGGGAAGCAACGAGTAGGAATTAAAAATGTTTTTCGTTTTATTTCCTGTTTAATTTATTATTTTATTTGCTTTTACTTGGTTTTTGCCATTTGGTACGTTGACGTGTTGTTGAGTTTATGCAAGGAAGGCGATCACTTCAACGCGACCTTGTGCCATTCATCGACAACATTCACCGTTCAAATCCGCCAAGACCAAGACCCGTTCTTATTCCCGAGGATAATTCCTCGACAGCAACCGATTTTGCTTGCGATCAAGTTCCCGACATTATGATGGGAGGACATTCAGTTCGGAACGGCGATTCACCGCCGAGATCACCACCGCGCTCCATTCGAACTGGGTATGGTAGTGAACAAAACAGGTCACACTCTACTAGGCGTGACGAAAGGAGAAACGAAGGAGTGAACCAGCAGCACAACATAGTCAATCACCCGCTCAACATGGAGAATTTGAGGCAAAACAAAGAGATAAACAACAATGTCATGCGTCAGCACAACGTCGAGAACGTGGTATTTGGGAACGAGGATGTTTTGCAGCGAAACGCCTATATGAACAATCAAAGGCACGTGAACGAGTGGTTGGAAAATCAAGATCATGGTTACGAGCAAAACAATTTCGGAAGGAGATACGAGCGCGAGCACCGTTACGCACATAACGACCACTACGAGAGAGCTTATGACCAAATTCGAGAACCAAGGGGAGATCGAGCACTTAAACAGCGCGACTTGGCACGTCCAAAGGTTGTACCCTTTAGGTCCGCCATTGTTCTTGGACCAACTGTAAGGGTCGTGGAAATTAAACCACATCAACTCAACCTACTTCCAACCTTTCATGGGAATGCACATGAAGAACCCTTGGCATTTTTAAATTATTTCGTTGATGAAGTTGG
Organism: Phtheirospermum japonicum; assembly: GCA_014905375.1. Lineage (NCBI taxonomy): Eukaryota > Viridiplantae > Streptophyta > Magnoliopsida > Lamiales > Orobanchaceae > Phtheirospermum > Phtheirospermum japonicum. The sequence continues at coordinate 30,990 of BMAC01001612.1, forward strand.
CTGATTCGTAGTTCATGGCCTTCACCAAGAAGAGGTCCAGATGATTTGTCTTCCGTACAGCTTGAAGGACAAGGCGAAGTCATGGCTACTGTCCTTAGAGCCTGGTTCGTTAACCGACTGGGATATGATTAGCGAGAARTTWCTRAACCAATATTATTCAGCCCAAACGACGGGGCATCTTYGGAGGCAAATTGCTACTTTTGAGCAATTGGAGGGAGAGCTATTTCACGAGACGTGGGAGCGCTACAAAACACTTTTGCAAGCTTGCCCCCACCACAACTATTCACCGGAGATGACTAACCAGTTCTTTTTCGATGGCTTATTGGACAATGGGAAACAAGAAGTAGAGATAGCAGCGGGAGGAGATTTCGGAGACCTGACAGCACACGAGGCAAGACAAGTGTTGGAGAAGCAGAGCGAAAAGTCCAGACAAACCAACTCTCGGCCTCGTAAAATAAGAGTTAATGAAGTTTCCATCCCCGACCCTGACTTAGACGATGGCAAATTAGTTAAAGCGAAATGTGAGGAGATTTTCGACGAGAAATTAGCTGCTTGGAAAGCCGAGCGGACTAGCAAGGCCGCTGCGCAGAAAATGGCTGCGAATTGCAACCAGTGTGGATCCCTCCAGCATTTAGCAGACGCTTGTCCTAACAACAGTGAGCAGCAAGAGGAGGTTAATGCGATCCAGAATTATTCAAATCAAAAGAAGTACACGCCACAACGTGACAATCCTCTTTTCAAGTGGGGTCCGTGCAATCCAAATCATACGCCGCCTGATCCACAATTTCCTCCGCCGCATTATGCTCAAGTACCAGTCCCACCGGTACAAAATAACTTTCATACACAGGGACAGACGTCGAGTGCAACTCAACCAAATGATCAGTTGTTGGTTTGGCAGCAGAATCAAGTAGCTGAGACGATCAGTAACAGAGAAGGGCTCACGAAGGTGAATGCGAAGATAGACGAACTTTCAAAGAAGGTGAGCGGAATAGACCAACTTTCCGGCATTGTGCATGATCTAGCTAAANAATTCTTTTTTATGGGGTCGTTCCTTTTTTTCTTTTTATTGAAGGATGGTGATCCTTTATTACAAAAATTCATAAATCCCTTGTAAAAACTCCAAAACACTAATAACCAATAAAAATTATCAACTCCTACCCCACGCTTTTAATGGGTTGTAGGGGTCGACTAAAAAACATTCATGGCTATAGGCATGGATTATTTGGCTATGAGGGGCTCATTCGGAATTTATAGTGGCTAAAAAATATGAATATGGCCGGAATAGGGTTTTATATGTACCTTAACGTCATTTACAAAGTCAACTACACAGCGATTTCAAAGAGATTTCAAATCAAAACTCATTCAAGCACATGCAATGATGATAATCATTCAGGCTACTTACAGGCTTTTTGCATGCAAAAGTTTTGAATTGACGCTACTTTTAAGGTTTCGCGAAATCAATTGCGTCCAAATACAATTTTACAAATATATAATAATAATTTTGAAAATTTTTATGCACTTATGCACGCTCAAAAGACAAAAACCTCAGATCATACTTAGCTAACTTTGACAGACAAGTCATACAAACACAATACAGCGCAGAAATAGTGATCAATCACGTAAAATTTAGCACTACAAACCCACGAAAATTTTTAACTTTGCACAAATTTCAACTATAATTCACACTCAACCATCCCTCCCTTTAAAAATGTGGCAAACTCCTTATTGCCATAAATATAAAGAAAATAAAAGCAGGGGAGATAAGAAAACATCCCTGAAAACTCGATAGTTGAGTCTTTCCAAAATGTTTGTGCAATAATCCTTCGTCTTGAACTCGTGATTGGAATTGTCTTAAAATAAAATGATTGTAGTCAATTGTGTTGCGCGCAAGTGCCCGGTGGCACATCGTGTGGAATTGAATCGGACGGATTGCGGCTCATCAAAAGGTTGCCGGACTGCGGCTAAATTGGGCCGGATTGCGACCTCGATCGGCGGAGATGAAATCGTAAAATCGGATTTCCTGCACATTAACACACACATAAACGCACCACGACAATTGACACAATAAAAACAAAAATAAACTAAAAAAAATCGAAATAAAAATTAAAGAAAAACTAACGCTTGGGTTGCCTCCCAAGAAGCGCAACATTTTACATCGCATGCTCGACGCGTTTCAACGATCAATACTTGACTTGCGGTGGATCATCTAACTCCACCATGTCACTCGCTTGAAACTCCTTCTCAAATGTTTCGTTGGGGTCCATAATCGCAAGGTCCGCTCCTATGTCATGAAAATCAATACCAAATAGCTTGGCTATCTCCTCCCCACTTAGAAAATCATCAGCGTCCTCGACTGCCATATCGTCAAAAACCGTTATGTTCTTAAGCTCTCGGACGCATGCATCTACTGGGTCAACGAACGAACATTCTTCTTCTTCCATCAATGGTGTAGGGAAACTATTTATATCTTTCAAAGAAAAAGTAACCGTCTCTCCCAAAACTGACATGCTCATCCTCCCCTTATTCACATCAATCACCGCATGGGAGGTAGACAAAAACGGACGGCCTAAAAGAATAGTATGCCCCTTGTCCTCACTCGACATCCCTCCATCATCCAGTACTAAGAAGTCTACCGGAATTATTAACTCTCCTACTTACACTAAAACGTCTTCAACAATTCCCAATGGTTGGCGAATTGAATGATCCGCTAATTGGAGACGCATCCTTATCGGCTTCAATGGTCCTAAATCAAATTGCTTATAAAGGGAATGCGGCATTAAGTTAATTCCCGTGCCAAGATCTAGCATTCCGCGCGCTTGTTGCCCATTCTCCAATGTATTATTGACACAAAAGCTTCCAGGATCCTTGTCCTTCGTAGGCAGTGGTTGCTTGCATAGTGCACTCACCTCCTTCGTTAGAGGAACGTACTGATTTATCTCCGAACGCCTATGTCTTGTAGCAAGCTCCTTGAAGAACTTCACATATGCCGGCATCGTTTTGATCACATCCAAAAGAGGAAGGTTGATGTTGACGTTCTTCAGTAAGTTATAAAGCTCCATGAACTTCTTATTCTCCTTTGCCGGTTGTAGGCGACTTGGAAACGGAACTCTTTCATACTTCTTCTTAAGCTCTTCATCATTGTTTCTGCTCGTAAGCTTCCCCTTCAACGCTTCTGGTACGTAAGGATTTGCAGTCTTATGTAGCTTGTCCATCGTCTTAGATTGACCTTCTTTTATCATCTCCTTTTCACCTTTGTATCCTATCTCTACTCCATTATCAACCACTTTTCCACTTCGTAGGACCTTGATGGCGGAGGCTTGCTCCGTTTGACTCGGAAATTTGTCCTTTGCCTTTTCCAATTTTGCAATGAAAACCGCAAATTGTCCCATCGTCGTCTCCATTAACTTCATGCTTATAGAAATTTCTCGTACCGCATTCGTGAGGTCATTCACCTGCTTGGGTAAACTTTCCATATTTTTCATCTTGCTAGAAAGATCGTCTAGTCGTACGTTCACCTTCTCAAGTCCATCTCGATTTTTGAGCGTCTCGGCCACTTGATTTTGTTGCCAAAC
>BMAC01001615.1:9688-19689 GCA_014905375.1 Phtheirospermum japonicum
AAATATAATTATTTTTTTAAAAAAAATAATAAATCAAACCGAGGGAATTGAGTATCCCTCGGTTTTCCGAGGGACGGCTTCCCTCGGAAATCCATCCGTCGGTCATCCCTCGATTTTTCGTTCGGTAAATATGGCGGGAACATTTAGCGCCCTGATTTCCGAGGGATTTTCCGAGGGAACTGGATTCCTTCGGAAAAAACCGAGGAATAATAATAAAAAAGGAGATAGAGCTTTTGCAAACTATCATGTGCCTGACAAAAAAAAGTTAATTAAATTATGAAAACTACCACTGCGATGTAACTAATTATAAAAAATAAGATCCTATAAATACTAATTAATTGGCATTAAGAATTTGGTATGTTATATGGAAATTGTATTAAAAATAATTATAAACACTAAAAAACCTGCGGAGATATATAGATTCGGGTTTAAAGCTTAGAACCAGTTTGTTATTCTTTAAAGAGCAAAATGCCAATTATTGTTGCCGAAGGAGAAAAAAATACAAACAAATGGATTGAGTTATAGCTCTATCTCACAAATCGAACATCACTTTGAAAATGAAAGACGTTTATTAGTTCAAAGAATTAGCATTTGTAGATAAAATATAATCAGTCTATAAATGAATTGACATGTCTCATTATTCAATTAAAACTACAAAATTCTAGATACAGGTGAAAAACAAAGCTATCTCGGAGCTCAGTGAACTGAATATAGGGCTGAAAAATCGGGCAAATTGGACATAATGTTAAGATGCGGCCCAAATATTTGTTGATCAGGCCCATTTTCACTTTCTACCGGGCCCATCTGCACCCATCCCAACACCCGCCTGGATCGTACCCAGAGGAGAGCCCGCCCGAGACCCTTGACCCGTGTCTTGACTGATCCTGACCGTCCACGGCTGGCTCGATGATCTGGACCGCTGAATCCACCATTTAAAAAAGGGTTTCTAACCCTAATATCCCAGCCACTTTGACTTCGCCCCTCTCGGTTTCTCCTCCCCGATATCTATGGCATTCTGGTGCGATTACCTTGCTCTCTCTCCTTTTTCCGACCAGTATTAAAGGAAACCGTGTGTTTTCCTGTTTGACACACAACACCAGAACCTAATTTACTTTGTGGACTTTCGAATTCTTTGTGAGTGTCTGTAAGTTTTGCCGTTTGTAAAACTGAGGGGGCTTAGGGTCTGACCGGGCGTTTTCAGGTGGCTGCTACCGGCAGTGTAGAGCTGGGTGCCGTCCGATTCATTACGGCCAAGGTGCTTCGGTTCTGTTGCAAGAAAAAGGACCAAACTTGGATCCCTGAGCCGGATCGTTTCCGATCTCATCCCGGTGCCGTTCCTTCCGAACCTCAACCGACGACGGCGACCGACTCCTTGCTGTTTCCCAGAAAATCAACATTAAGGCGGTATTTGTTCCGATTATTTGCTTAATCACTTATCCCCTTCTGTTAATTTTCTCTGAGGTTTTAATTGCAGGAATTGGGCTTGAAGGGCTGCTGTCGACGTGAAGGATTCAGGCTGTCCGGGAAGAAAAAGGCGGGCTGGGCCGAGTGGCTGCTGGTACGGGCCTGTTTGACTGCTGTCAAGACAAAGGAGCTGGCAGTTTCGGGCCAGGCCGTGGACTGAAGCTTCCGGAATCAGAGGCTGACTGAAGAGGTACAATTTGGCTAAGTACGAGCAGCCATTGGTTTGCTGTCCGAGCCAAACAGAGTTTGTCGAAAACAAGACGCTTCCATTGCGACGAACAGCGGGTACCGGGCGGCGAGCGATCCCAACAGTGGTATCAGAGCACTCGTCGTCCACCGCTCCGGTGGATTGGGGTCCCTACGTGGGGTCCCGCTCTGGTAAAGAGGCTGAACCTCTCTGTTTTTCGTTTCCGTAGTGTAAATATCGCTTGTAGCGGGTTTTAATTGCTTGGGATCTAGCTGGTAGATTATAGGAAAGTTCTAAGTTAGTCGAACATGCTACGTGCTTTTTGTTGACTTTCTTTCGTTGATTTTATCCTGCTGCCGCTGATTATTATTCGTTGATTTATCCTATTTATGTTGAGTTGTGTTCGCTGATTTATTCGTTGAGCTATTCGCTGAAATTCTATTGATATATTCTGCCATTTACGTGCCGGTTTTCATATTTTGTTAATTAGTTTTTCGTCTTATTGATCGCTCTTAATTTGCTTCGTGCATGCCTTCATTTGATATTTGTTATTGCCTTCTTTATGTGCTTTGTGCATTTTTCTTGAAATTCGTGTTCATTTGTGTCATTTTTTTCAAAAAAGTTCGTGTTTTAAAAATGACGTCTCTTTCATCTTTTAATTTGGCTCCATTTGACGGAAAAGGTGATTTTCGAATTTGGCAACAAAAAATGAAAGGTATTTTGATTCAACAAAAAGTTTTTAAAGCGATTGATTCTTCTTTTACTACGTGTACTACACCCGAGAAAAAAGCCGAATTTGACGAATTTGCGTATTCGTCTATTATTTTAAATTTGTCTGACTCTGTGTTACACAAATGTGGTAAGCTTAATTCTGCGAAAGAACTTTGGGACAAATTAGAGGAGTTTTATACCGAAACATCTTTGCCGAGTAAATTATTTTTACTTGAGAAGTTTTTTAGATTTAAACTCGATTTGTCAAAAGATATTGATAATAGTCTTGACGTTTTTACGAAACTTGTTTTGGACATAAAACAAACGGGTGACAAACACATTGACGATTATTCCCCTATTGTGCTTTTAAATGCTATTCCTGATTCAAAACTCTCTGATTCAAAACTCTCAGACCTCCACTAATCAAAATAACCCGAATTTTTCTAAAAAGAACGGCAAAGTCAAGAGTAGGTCTAAATCTCGTCCAAGTGGTCGCAAGTGTTATAACTGTGGTGATCCTAATCACTATATTAAAGAGTGTCCCAAGAAAAACAAACAACAACAATCTGATCATGCTAATATGGTGTCTTGTAATGAGAATATGGGTGATGTTTATATGGTTATTGAGTCTGGTGATATGCATGATAATGTGAATTCTGTGCGGTCTAATCTATATGATAACGAGTGGCTTGTCGATTCTGCATGCACGTTTCATATGTCTCCTCATAAACATCTATTTTCTAATTACAAAGAAGTTGAGCATGGGCATGTTTCTATGGCGAATGAGAAAGTATGCAATGTTGTTGGTTTGGGTGATGTTTGTTTACAGTTTGATTCTGGTTATGCTTTAACGCTTAAGAATGTGCGTTAAGTGCCTGATTTATGTCATAACCTGATATCTTGTGCTGCACTTGAAGATGATGGGATAGAAGGTAGGTGGGGGAATGGTGTTATGAAAATCATGAAGGGTTCTCTTGTTGTTTTCAAAGCTGAAAAGCGGCGAAATTTATATGTTTGCACTGTTGTATGTGAATCCATGCCTAATTATGCGAACTCTGTGCTTGCTGATCATACTTTTTTATGGCATAAACGTCTTGGACACATGAGTAGTAAAGGTTTAGAAATTTTGCATAAACGTGGGTGTTTTGGTAAAGATAAAATTTCTGATATGCCTTTCTGTGATACTTGTGTGTATGACAAACAACAACGTGTGCAATTCCCTGTTTCCCCTTCCCCGAAAATTTCTGCCAGTCGTGATATTCTTGAGTATGTACATGCTGACGTGTGGGGTCCGGCTAAAGATCCCACACAAGGTGGCAATCGATATTTTCTGTCTGTAATTGATAATTTTTCAAGAAAGGTCTTTGTATTTCTTTTGAAAAACAAATCCGATGTTTTTGAAAATTTTAAAACTTGGAAAATATTGATTGAAAATCAAACTGGTAAGCGTATCAAATTTCTTAGAACTGATAACGGACTTGAGTTTTGTAATAATACTTTTGATAAGTTTTGTGCTGAATCTGGCATCCAAAGGCATCGTACAGTTCCGTATACTCCGCAGCAAAATGGGGTTGCGGAACGAATGAACCGTACACTACTCGAAAGAACATAAAAAGGAAATCATCGATCAATTAAATGAATGTGGCTAATATTTTGAGTTGATTTTTTAAGAAGGGTTTTGTAGTGATTCCTGATGGATTTTCTGGGGTATTCGCGGAAGCAGCATATCTGCTCGCGCGGTCAACAACAGAGTGCTCCTCGCCGGCGGAAGTGGTCAATCGACCTCCTGATTCAAGAAGGTCTACTTTTTCCTCCTGGAGTTGGCGATTGAGAAGACGGAGCTCCGCCCACTCTCGTTTGTAAAACCGCTTCTTCTGTCTTTTACAATCTAAGCGCATCTGCAAAACTTTCTCTTGCAGTTGGGCATTCTCATCCGAGAGGCGGAAATTTTCGTTGAAAAAGAAAAGTTTTTTCTTTTTGAGGGTTTCAATCTCAAGTGAAGACGAAGAGGCCACGACAAAAGATAATAAATGCAGGGAAAAGAGCTTTTATAGATAGAAAACAAGTAATATTGTCTTTAGGGTTCCTGAAATTATGGAAACCCTAAGTATGTACAGACAAAATTACAAAAAGATAAAATATTAGCCCAACGGCTACAAACGACAAGACAGAAAAGCAAAGACCCCGAGTTAAGCCCCATAGTCTGCTGTGGTCAGCTCTCCCTCGGCAGAATCCGCACCCCTAGAGACCTCCCCAAAATCTTTTTTGAAATGGGTAGGACCTTGAAACTCACCCAGGTTGGCGAAGGTCGGGGAGTCCACAGCCGTTGTTAAGGCTAGTTTCAACGACTGATTCGGGGGGGAGAGGAAGCTGAAGAAGAAGAAGAGCAAAAAGTTTGGCGGACATGATCGGCGAACTCGGCAGCACCCAACTGGTGAAGACGGTAAACCTCGGCAACATGGCAGAAGCTTGTTGTCTCGGGAGGAGTCTTCAGGGGGATGGAGAGGTCGAAAGGGATGGAGGGGTTCTCAGCTGACCACTTGGCCTGAGCATCCAGACCGAAATGATAAAACACCATGGCCTCAGGGACTAGGGTGTCGTATAGCTCGATGGAGCCCAAGAAGGCCCGGTGAGTGATTTCTCTGGTCAGCTGGATCAGGCGCTGCCCTTCTTCATAATTGAGGAACTCGAGCCTGCCTTTTGCTCGCCCCTCAGCTCGGCCCTTGCTCTCTCCATCCACCTCTCCCTCAGCCCGAGCTCGCTGGAATTTGTCTTTGAGTTCTTGCTCATGGAGAAGAGCCAAGGCACGCTTCTTACCTTCGGAGTCTTTGGACTCTTGGAGCTCAGCCCGCGCTATCCCCAGCTCTGCTCTCGGTAATTCCAGCTCTGCCTCAGCAGCGTGCAGTTTAAACTTTGCGTCCTGAGCTTCCGCATAGCTGTCCTTGACTCTGGAGACCAACCTTTTTTCTTGCAGGAACCAACCTTTTTTCTTGCTCCTGCAGGGCTTTGTATTTTTTCACCAGGTCAGCCTGCAACATGGACCCCCGGCTCGGGCTAACAGAGACGCCCTCCTCACAACAGACTGATGCAAAGAGATGGTAAATGAAGGTCCTAGGAAACAAGAAAAATAGCAAATGTTAAGATCTCTACCTGAGCCTCCGCCTGGTAGTAAGATTCGATCAATTCATATGGTCGGACAGCTTGTCCACGACTCGACGATCGGTGGGAGGGGCCAACCCCATTACGAATTGAGAGTCACCACGTCCCCGGGACAATTCAGGACTGAACTGTTGAAGAAGGACTGGTTGGGGTGGCGAGGTACCTGTGGGCCCACTTCAGGATATTTTGCCCAATATTTTTCTTTTATTAAATGTTACCTATTTTAATATTTTCTTTAACATATTTTGCCCAATTCAATATCTTACTTTTATTCTTCTAATATAAAATATAAATAAGTTATATCTAATTAGGAAAAAACTATATAAGTTGAATTAAATCTTATTTACAATAAAAGTTGAAATAATTTTATTATAATTCTAAATATTTATTTAAGAAAAATATGAGTTATATAAAGTTATACAAAAGGAAAATAAATATAAAAAATATAAATTTAAATTTTTTATCTAATCCTAATATAATAAATTGAAAATAACATTAAAAATATATATATGAAAAATTATTGTTACACCAAACAAAAAATAAAAACAAAGTGAAACAAAAAAGATAACATAATACTAATACTAATACTAATAATAAATTATTATACCTAGAAAAATAAATATTAAATATATTATGAATCTATTTATAATTCCAATATAATGCATTGATATACATATTATATATCTATACGAACAAATTAGTATCTTACGCAGAGAAATAAAGAAAATAAAATAATATTACATATACTAAAAGTTAGATACACGACGTTTTTTCAATAGAATTATCAGTGTCTTATAAATTTTAATTTTTTATATCATATATTCAAACACGCGGGTGTTGTATATTTTACATTTTTTCATACTCAATCTTCTACGGGTTTCCCCGTCAAGTTTAGGGTATTTTTATATACTTTACAATTAATTTTGTGACTCAAGGTGAAAAAAATTTGAAAATTCTCTATTCTGAAACCAGTCTTTTTGTAATTAGAACAATTAATGTTCTAATTTGTGTGTAAGAATTATTTATTGTGAAAACAGAACAAATAATTTTACGATTTGTATGTACCATTTTCAATATTATTCTTTTGGTATTTTTAATGAATATTACTATTTTTCAAATCCCACATAATATGTGTATGTCTGATTCGCATGCTTCGTTAGACAAATAAAAAGTTCTGGTGCTTCGGTTGCTTAGGTTTCATCCGGCTAATATCTACTTAATTTAATTTATTTCTTTTATTGTATCTCACCTAATTCAATCTTTTCATTTTATTATATTTTTCACAATTTAATATTTTTATTTTATTATATTTTATCTAATTCAATACTTTTCTTTTATTCTCCTAATATAAAAATACAGATAAGTCATATAAAGTTAGCATAAAAATATAAGTTAGTTATTTTAATTAAACGATATATTACATAAGTTATAATCTTAATTAAAAAAATTATTATGAAGTTATTAAATAAGGAGTGTTTATAATAAAAGTTATTATAGTTTTAATTTTGTAATTTTAAATATTCTATATAGGTAAATTAAGATTTATTTAAAATAATCTAAGTATGTAATTAAATATTAGTAATGAATACAATCTAACATAAAATATAAAATTATATTATAATAATAATAATAATAATAAATATTATTATTATTATTATTATTAAATATTGATTAAACATCGGTACAATGCGATACGAGTTGAGAGTATGACATCCGTTTAACTTTTCAAAATATGTAAGGAATATTATTAATGAATGTAATCTAAACATTAAAATACAAAATAACGTAATATTAATTAATAAATAGAGATTAGCGCAGGTTGAGAATGTGACTTCTTTTGAGTTTTTTATAAGTATGTAAATAAAATTATTAATGAACTGAATCTAAACATGAAAATCAAAATTTAATAATTCTTATTTAATAATAGATAAATAAATTAGACGTGTACATGCGCAAGGGTTGAGAATACATCATTTGAACTTTTCATTTTACATAAGAATTTATAATTATCACAAATATTTTTTATATTTATCTTTTGATAAATCTCGTGTAATACACGGGTATTAAACTAGTTTAATATTAATTCACAATCTACCCCAAGAATTTATTTCTTATTTACGGTCCTTTCCTTTTTTTTTTTTCCCGTGTGCAATTGATTTTGTCCAATATAAATATTCTAGTTTAATACCCGCATGTTATGCGAGATTTGAAAAGGAGTAATATTCATTAGAAATATTAAAAGAATAATATTGAAAATTATACATACAAATCGTAATATTATTTATTCTATTTACAGGAAAATTATGTTTTACAATAAATAATTTTTACACACAAATCAGAACAATATTTTTTCTAATTACAGTAAGACTGGTTTTCACAATAAATAATTTTTAAATTCCTTTTACCGTGAGTCACGAAATTAATTATAAATTATATAAGAATACCCTGAACTTGACAGGGAAACCCGTAAAAATTGAGTTTGAAAAAAATATAAACATACAATATCCGCGTGTCAGGCGTTAATATGTGATAAAAATTTAAAAATCTATAAAATACTGATAATTCTATTGAAAAACGTGGTACATCTAACTTGTAGTATATGTAATATTATTTCATTATTATTTTTGTCTTTCTTTTCTGCGTAAGATACTAATTTATTAGTATAAATATATGATGTACGTATCAATGTATTATATTGAAATTAGATAAAGGGATTTAAAATATATTTATTATTTATTTTTCTAATCGTAATAATTTATTATTATTATTATTATTATTATTTATTTTATCTTTTTTGTTTTCCTTTTTTTTCTTGGCGTAAAAATAATTTTCCATATATATTTTTAATGTTATTTTCAATTCATTATGTTAGGATTAGATAAACAAATTTAAATTTAAATTTTCTATATATTTTTTTATAATAATTTTATATAACTCGTATTTTTCTTAAATAAATATTTAAAAACGATCCGACCTAACCCGAAATTATATGGGCCCAGCATTTGGCGGCGCATGCCGGACTCAAAAAGTAATTATAAGGCAAACTTTTGGGATCGGGGCAAAACCAACTATGGATCCAGACGATTTCCAAATTATCCTGCAAAGAATCACATAGTCAGACTTTGGAGATTATTACCACCTGTAAAAAAATTAAATTGTAACTATATTCTTACTAGGCTTTTTTGATTTCTTGTTCGGGTACGCCAGTGTGGATATATGCTCAACCCTCCTGGTGTTTATCAGTGGCGGTATACAATAATTGGACAAGAATAATATTTAAAAAATAGAAAAAAAAATTAAAAAAATAGAAAATTTACTATCCAGAAAATTTGTAGTTTGGAATCAAGCATAGCGATAGGGGTGACAAATCGGGCTACCGTATCGTGTTCGTGTCGCACTATCAGTTTTTTTATTTTCTATCTTATTTAATTATAAATGTAATAATAAGTGTAAATCTAACTTAATTTAGAATGTCGTGCTTTTCATGTCGTGTCGTGGCTTATCGTGTCTTTGTCTCTATAATCGTATTTCTTATCGTGTCGTACTATCGTGCCGTGTCACCTATTGTAGCCCCTACATAGCGAGGGCTAAAATGGTGTTTTTGTTAATAAAGTAGAAAATTATATAAAAATGAAGAGAAAAAGTTTATTCAGTTACAAGGATCACGACCTCACATAACGACGTCAGACCCTTAACTAGAAATATGTTCAGCCTCATTAAAACCTCATGAAGTAAACTCACCATCGTGGAAAAAACTGTCGTAGAGGAAATAGTGCCCTCCCCAAATAGTTAAGGGCCGAATAAAAACGACAAAAATCGCAAAAACGAATCATTATGAAATATTCTCTTGGTCCGAGGATAAATAAAGCGTATCCTTTTCCATTTTCCCAACTTTGAGCAATATATTGTCACAGTCTGTGAGATACTCAAGCCTTCATGCAAGGGAACAGGAGGACGAGGAGAAAGGAATAGTAACACCTTGAAATGACATTCGGATTCGGGCATACGCGCCAATGCATAACCGCATATTTCAAAACAAACAGGTATAGGCCTACAGAGCCACCTGTAGTTAGGGAGCTGATAAAATTGTTTAGTAACGGGGTTACACACGTAGAAAACAGTCGAGAAACGGTGACCAGGAGTCAGAAGCAAAAGGTCGTCGCACGATGCTCTTACGACCATTGGGGAAGGCAAGAAGTCCAAATAACACTTGGAGGGGTTCGACTTCCCATGGAGAAACGTTGACTCCTCATTAAACAACATGCAGATGGGTTGGAAAGTTAGGGCACTGCCCCACTCACGGGCTTCTCAGATCTACGAAATATGATGGTGCAGGGCGGGGGGTAGCGATCCTGGTGTTGTTGGTGCTGGGATATGAATCTTGGGACAAACCGAGGGTGAGAAATCAAAGAATGCCAACGGTGAGAGACGGAGCTACAGAGAATGGCCGATCGACAATTGGGGATACGGATAAATATCT
>BMAC01001617.1:0-15460 GCA_014905375.1 Phtheirospermum japonicum
AGGATTAATGTTGTACGCTATACCATAGAAATCATCTACTCGATGAGTGGGAACCACTTAGAGATTTCTAGGTGAGGGAGTTCAGTGAACTCATCTTATGAGCACCTACTTATGTATGTCGATGTCCAGACACCGTGACCGATGAGATGCGGTCCACATACACTAAGTACTAGTCTTGATGGGAAAGGCCTGTATCCTCATTATGGAGTAACCCTTTGACTAGGAACAAGTTCGACGAGTTACATTACGTGCTGGATTATCTCACGGTTCTGCTAGACCAATCCACCGTAATAAAGTAACTTCATCAGGACCATACCTATGCAACAAGCATGGGATAAAAGATATGGAATGCCAATAATCCACCGTAATAAAGTAACTTCATCAGGACCATACCTATGCAACAAGCATGGGATAAAAGATATGGAATGCCAATAAGTATACAAGATATTATTACGAATGAAAACCGATTGTGTTACAAGAAAATGGTCAGACCACAGCCACAAGTTGGCTTGTTGGTCACCTAATTCTAACACGCGGATGTGTATATATACCAGTCGATCTGCCCATATCCCCTCACCAATCGACCGGAAGAAGAAAAAGGAGCAGCAAATAAAATGAAAAAATGAAGGAAAAAAAAAAGAGAGGAAAACAGAAAAAAAAAGGGGGAGTCGATCGACACAACCAATTTCAGCGGGAAATCTCAGCTTTCTCTTCCTTTCTCAATTCAAAGAAATTCTCCTGGGGATTAGTCGATTCTTCGCTCCGTTTTGAACCAATTATTCAGGTACTTCGCTTGTACAATATCTTTGGGAACTTGGTAATTGTTGGTTGTGTGTTGGGTAGGAATTGGGATCCATTCTTGTTTGATTTACTTCTTTAAAAAGCTTGCCCACCAAGTGCTCGACGAATTGCCCCAGAGAGCATTCGATTTCAACTTTCCTCATTTTTTCCGTTATTTCTCGTTCGTTTCGATTTTTGAAACCCTCCACTACAAACCCGACTACTTTTGTCCCTATTTCTCATCTTTTACCATGGATGGCCACTCCGACGATGAAAATATTTTCGGCCTTCCCCAATACCCCGATATCGCCGGAGCTTACAGTGCCCCCTTCCCCATATACTCCACATACGAGGGGGAACTCTTTCAAAATCTATCCCAGCGACATTTCGCTACCCCGCGCTTCATCAATATCGAGTGTTTAGATGAGTGGGTGGTGAACGGGGACTATGACGGATTCGGCACCCGATTGCTCCACTACATCAATGCGATGAACGGCCGGATGTTCGCGTCTTTCCGGGCACTGGCTTATCGTGAGCTAGTGCTCGAGTTCTTCACCACTTACCAAGAGACCGATGACGGGGGTTTTGGAATTGAGCACCTGATCGATCAGGGGGTGCTCCAAGGGGTGCTCGGGCTAGACTGCCAGCAGTACTCGTACACGCAGGTGAGTGGTTTTCATGCGGATGAGTTTTGGGGGAGTATCACGGGCGGACGTGGTACACGGGATCGATATTCGGCGTCAGCGATCACCGATTTGGCTCTACTTGGGGCTTACAAGTTCTTCGCCCACGTCTTGATGGGCAAACATGAGAGCACCAACCTCACCCACCACGAGGTGTACGTGCTTTGGTGCGTATTGAATGGACATCCGGTCCCATTCTTTCCTTTGATCCATGGGCAAATTCGAGGAATACGGAAAACAAGGGGAGGAAGCGTCGCACGAGTCGGCATGGGGCCGATGATCTCCGTTCTTGCCCGCTACTTCGGGTTTGAGGCCGAGGCGGCCAACATGACGAGGGTCGATCTCATGGAATTGACGTTCAAAACGCCGAGAGCCCCGACGAACCCGGCGAGCCAAAATCCYAGACGRCAYCGCCACCGYGGCKARGAGRAYGYRGAYGCCGYCGACGTCCCGAACACCGGTTKGGGCGCGCACCACGGAGCGAGCACGAGCCATGAGGCAGTCCCACAGTACGGAGGTCCGAGCATCGGCTCGGGTCCCAAGATGGGTTGGAACGATTTCCAACAGGCCGTGTTTTCCCGTTTCGACCAGCTCACAGCCTGTTTTGACCGGCTCGACGAGGGGCAGGCACGAAATGACCGAGCTTTCCGCGGCCTCCATAGCAGGCTCCTTTTGGTCGAGAGTCGGATGCGTCGGAACAACGACGACGACGATGACGGCGTCGACGGAAGAAACAAGGAGGAGGAAGACGAGGCCGCGACCCTCCGTGCCCGACCTAGGAGACGTCGTTAAACCTCCTAGTTTATCCTTTGTTTATTTTTATTGTTTATTTTTTTTGTGTGTTATTTTATTTTTTCTTTCGATTATGTTCTTTTATTTCTCGTGTCGACTCTTGTAAAAAAAAAAAAATCTTTTTACTTGCTTTTGTTTTTGTATATAGTTTATTTCATTTTCTTTGAATATCTTCTTAAAATATAAAACAAATTTGAAAAATAATAAAATCCAAACAAATTAGAAAATTCAAAAAACTCAAAAAGATTTTCGTTTTTGTAAATAGTTTATTTTCGTGTAAAATTTCCACCTTGCCTTACCTTGTAGATAGCTTGTTGCTTGCCTCGGCTCCCGGCGACGACTTTTGCACAACCACGACGATACAAGCTCGGACATAGGGGCGTTCTCTTTTCTCTACCCCTTTTTACTGCTTTTATTAGCTTAAAAACGCAATGTGGACATTGCTAAGTTTTAAGTGTGGGGTGGTTAGAGTTCGTCCTAGGTTTTTAATTTTGTCGTATGCTTGCTTGTGTTAATTTGAGTAACGTGTGTGCTATTATTGCTTGGACCCTTAGCGAAGTGACACGGTTTTGATGATTTGTTAGGGTGTTTAGATTTTCGATCGAATATAGTGGACTTAGGTGGTTTATCTTGTTGGGATCTCCGTTCGGTTTTAGCTTCGTGCTATCCTCGTGCTCGTTTAGAACTAGTGCCTCGACTAGCCCTAGTCATCGAACGCTCTCTATAGGTTTTTGTTTTGAAATTTGGAGTCGACAATTGCTCCACGTGCTCGATCGATAAGTTTGTAAGTTGCTAGTAGCAACGAATGATCGGAGTCGTTGAAAGCTTCGTATTTTCATCTTTATTTATCGTAAAAAAAAAAGAGAGAGAAAGAAGAAAAAAAAGAGAAAAAAAAAAGAGACGAATAAACAAAGATACGTTATAAATCCTTGAAGTTGTTAAGTAGCACATTTTTCCTTTTTTATCCGATTTTTAGTATATATTTGTTAAAGAGAGGCGTAGATGATTTTGGCTAGTAGGGAGCCGATTAACGGTTTGAGCGTGGATAGACCTTAGCCGAGGCAGGGACGGGGAGACCGACTTGGTGGATTGTTTAAGTTCTTTTAGGGTTCGGAAGTCGATCTAAATTTCCTTAACAACGCACATTGACGTCCTTTTAGCCTAAGCTAACAAGCAACGTAGCGTACGACGTCTCAAATTATTTTGTGCATTAGTTTAGGGTTGGTCGGGGGTAATTTTGTAAATTTACGTTAGTTTTGCTTGAGGACAAGCAACCGTTCTAAGTGTGGGGTGGTTGATTTGCACGTTTTTGTACATATTTTTCTTACCGCTTTTGTATCACGTTGCGTGTGTTTTGCTTGCTTTTAGGTGTTTTAAGAGTCGAGTTGGCCGTTTTTCATTATATCTAGGTTTACTTAGTTTTTGTACGTTTTTATTAGTTTTCGTAGTTTTTCACTCTTTTGTTTTTCTCTTGGCCGTAGGACGTCCAAGCGGGGCCCACGCTCGTTTGGGATCATTTCCACTCGAATCGGGAATGGACGGACAAGCAAGGAAGCGCAATGGATGAGGTTCGATAAACCGGCGGACGTGAAAAGATCGAGGAATCGAGCCGGGTGCAGCAATCCAGTCGACCGACTGGAAGTTCAGTCGATCGACTGCCCTTCTAGTCGATCGACTGGAACTCCAAAATCGACCGGATTCCAGGGTTTTTTGCCGTTTTGGATGATGCAGTCGATCGACTGCTAACGTGGCCGATCGACTGCAGTCGATCGACTGGAGCCCCCCAAGATCGACTGGATTCCAGGGCTTTTGGCCGTTTTGACAGAGCGGTCGATCGACTACCGACATGACCGATCGACTGCCAGTCGATCGACTCCTTTACAGTCGATCGACTGAAAAGCAGATTTTTGTTGCTTTTTGGACGATTTTGCCCCCTGCGAGATGTATTAATCAACCAGACGTCATTTCATTCAAAACAACTTGCAGCTGAGGACTTTCTTCTCCAAGGAAGCTCCCTCAACACCAGATCATATTTTGTTTCTTTTTCATTTAGATCAATTTTATTTCCCAATAATTCTAGTAATTAGTAATAGATTAGTTAAGCTTTACATCTTAGTTAGTTAGTTGTTCAAGCCTTGATTTAGTTTTCTTTTGTGAAGAATCCTTCAAGCTTTCAAGCTTTTCCATTTCAAGCTTTTGTGGATCATTACTCTTGGTAATATCATTCCATTAATATAGTTTTATTTTCATGTTAATTCTTTTAATCTTATGTTGATGTTTGATCGTAATTTAGTTGTTGTTTTGATCATCAAACCTCTATTTTCATCTTATAGCTTTTGAACTTTTGAACTTATGGTTTTAATTTTTAAGTTGTTAGATCAATCTTTAAGTTTTTAAAAGTTTCATTTAATCTTCCTAGTTAAACCTTTAATTATTGCTAAGTTAATTTTGTTGACTTTTTCAAATAAGCTTGACTTTAATTTTCCGTCCATTTACCTTAGTTTCAAAATTATAAGGTTTTATTAGTTAATTAGTTTAGATTGATCGTTTTTAAATAATCTTTAATTTTCTTTTCATTTTCAATGTTTTTAAATCTTGTATTTCAATATAAATCTTAGTCGTAAAACTCAAAACCAAACAATGACTACTGCTTTCCTAGTTTGGAATAGTTAATCGCTACCGACGATAAGAACAATTAAGAAACCGACGAGCCGATAACATCCATCCTCGAGAGACACGACTCGGGAAGAACTCGCCGCCCTACAACCGGCTCCGTACTCTTGCGGAGACGAATTCTCAAACTAGAGCGTCGAGAATTCGTCGATCACCGACGACCATGCGACAAGAGTTGGCCGATTGCTCATCGGCTACCTTTGGGGATAGTTGAGAATGTTTTAGTACAAGTTGGAGAGCTAGTGGTTCCGGTTGATTTTGTGGTTATGGACGTTGGCAAAGTATCGGCTGAGAGGACGGAGCATACCATTTTACTGGGGTGCCCGTTTATGTCTACCTCCTATACTCTGATTGATGTTCACAAGGGGAGGATGACGATGACCGTTTTTTGCCAAAAAGTGACGTTTTCTCTAAAGGATATTCAAAATACTCCTACCCCTGCCATGCTAGATGATTGCTCATTCGTTGATCCCGTTGCATCATGCATTCACGAGCTAAAGGGAGTCGTGGTTGTGGACGAATTAGGCGACGAGGACGACGCCGGATTTCCAAGGAAGGAGGGGGATACTCTATAAGTTGACTTCGGTGAGGAGTATGATGAGTTTGATGACGAGAAGCATTTGAGTGGAGAAGATTTGGTCGAGTTACTAGGGATTTAGATAAACGATATTATTGAAGAATTTTAAAATGAACTAGATGTGGAGATCAAGGCACTTAAATTCAAGCAAAAGGTGGATGTGAAGTCACCAACAAATCATTCGATGTACAATTCCCTCGACCCCAACAAAATTTTCGACTATACAAGGAACAAGGGCGAGGCGTTCAACAGCACTTGGATGCCAAATAGGAAGAAAACGAAGGAGGTTCGCACCAAGGAAGTTAAAAACTTGCAGTATGACATTGGGCAATTAGTGTTTTTTAATCACGAACGTAAGTTTGACCCGGCTGATTTCGAGGCTGCATGGAGTGGACCGTTCTTGATAAAAGAGATAGACGAGTATGGAGTAGCCACGTTGTATGATGAGGTCGGAAAATCATCTTCTCAAGTTCTCAAACATAGACTGAAACCTTATCACGACGGAGAAAAGAAGAATCGAGATCGCAAGTTGTTGGAGTTTGGAGACCCACCGTACGATTGGAAATAAACGAACAATATAGCGTCCAGCAAGCGACGTTAAAATTTCCGCTTCTCGGGAGGCAACCCGAGCTTTTTGTATCCTTTTGCATTTTATTTTTAGTTTATTTAATGTTTTATTTTGGTTTTTATCTTTTTAGAACAGATGGAAGAACTCGAACGAGGGGAACTGATAAATCAAGCGAAGAAAAATCGACTCAGGAATTCCGCCCGCGTCGACGCCGAGACTGCTCGCGTCGGTCGATGCGGCGTCGATGCATCTGGTGAGAAATTGCTCTTTGTAGCGTCGATTGGGCTCGCGTCGGTCGACGCAGCGTCGATGCGAACCCCGTACCTGACCCAGAAGTGTTTTAAATCCGGATTTTGACCCGTCAACCGGTCCAAGAACCTCTTGAACCGCGGCTAAAACCTGGGAAGCAGCTTAAATTCGTCCAAAAAGCCTCTTTCTCCCACTTCTCAATTCCCAAACTATCAAATTCCTTCTTTCTTTCTTCACAAAATTTTCTTTCTTCAAATTCTTGCGCACATTCATCAACTCAACAACCAAACAAAAACAATTCATCTCCCACATACTACATTGCCCATAAATTTGATCAACCTACTTACATACAAGCCAATTTCTCCAAAACGGGCCACGTAGGGTTTGGGGCAGATCTTCGAAATTTCGGCAAGAAGGGTCGTGCGGCGTTGAGGTACTTCGCTTAAAACTCTCTTGGGACTATTATATTTGATGATTGTTTGTTTTGGGAAGCTTTTGGTGCAAAAATTACTCAAGTTCTTAGTTGGTTAAACACGCACGTCAAGTGTTCGACGAAATTCCCCAAAGAACCAAAAAGTCTTATTTTCAAGATTTTTCATTCTCGTTCAACTTCTATTTGTTTGAAAATGTCTCGAGTGGGAAAACATAAGGATATGTCGTGGAAATAGGGATCGTCGTTCCCAATTTACGACAAGAAGGAAGGGGACATTTTTAATAATATTCGACAATGGGGGTTTGCGACCCATCGGACAATTAATGTTGACAGAATTGAGGAGCAAGCCTCAAATGGTTCGGAGCACCATAACGACCTCTCTCGTTATGTCGACGACCTCGGTTGTGGGTATTTCGCCCGCATGCACCTACCCTGATTTAGCGAGCTTATGCTCGAGTTTTTCACTACTTTGGCAATCCGGAATGACGAGATGTTCACATGTAGGCTAGGTGGTAACGATGTTTTGTGGATGAATAAATTTTTAGTAATATTTTTGGTTTCCCGACCGAAGGGGACCACCCGGTAGGCGTTCAAGGCTTCGATTTAGCCTCATTTGGGGGGATGATCACCGGGGGAAACATGGGCGATTGAAAGTGATTTCCTTGCTCGAAGATTCAAGACGAAGCCCTCTATGTCGCCTACAAGATTCTCGCCCACATACTTTTATGCAAAAATGAGGCCACTTATGCGACCAAGTCCGAGCTCTACGTTCTACAGTGTCTTGTTGACGGTCGTCAAGTCCGGCTATACCCGTTGATTTTGTGCGGACTCTACAATGTCACTAAGGGTACGCCGGGTAGCAAAATGCCACTTCTCTCCTTCGCACTTTACATTACCGGCCTCGCCCGTCACTTCGGGTTTGATCCGGTCGAAAACAGCTTGCATCCACTCGGGACGACTTCACTTTCTTTGACACGTACCCCTACACCACGAGTGAGGTCTTCGACTCAAGGAGGCTCCTCGTCTCGACTGAACGACGAGGATGGCGACACGACAATGGAGCCGACCCCACATACTAATTTGGACCCGAGTCCCGATTGGGGCCAATTCTTCGAGGATAACCAAGCATTTCAATTGAAGATGTTCGACAAGCTTCAAATTATTGACGACAAGATCGACACGAACCACAAGCAAAACTGGCAGAGCTTGAGGAAGACGCGAGCTCGTATATCGAGACTCGAGGAGCGTTTTGAGGCATCGTTTCCCCAGCCCGGCATGGACGTCGATGATGCTCCCGAGGATGATGGATCCCACGACTTTTGACATCGTTGTATCTTTATTTTTATGCTTTTAATAAAAAAATAAAAAATAAAAAATCCAAAAATATTATTATTTTCTTTGTTTTTTTCGTTTTCTTTAGGACATCTCATATCGCGTACGATGGAGCACCGACCAATTGCACAAATCAACGAGTAGTGGTTTGACCTTCTCAGGGATGTTTTCCTTACCTTCTTCTTTTTGATTTTTTATGTATTTTTGGCAATCAGAAGATTTCTGGGATTCTTAGAGAGGGGGGTGGTTGAGTGTGATTTTTATTTCTTAATTGTATAATTTTTAATATTTGGCCTGTAATAATTAAATTGTTAAACGTGATTAATTGCTATTTCTGCGCTTAATTGTGTTTGTATGGCTTGCTTGTTAAATTTGACTACGTATGATTTGAGATTCTTATCTTTTGAGCGTGTATAAGTGCATAAATTTCAAAAATTTTTATTATTATTTATATATTGTAAAATGGTACTTGGATGCAATTGATTTCACAAAACCTAAAAAGCAGCGTCAATTCAAACTTTTTCATGAAAAAGCCAGTGAGTAGCCTGAGTGTTTATCATTATTGCATGTGCTTGAATGTGTTTTGATTTGATATCTCTTTGAAACCGCTGTGTGTAGTTGACTTTGAAAATGACGTTAAGGCACAAAAAAGACCCTATTCCGGCCATATCCATATACTTTAACCACTATAAATTCCGAATGAGCCAATCATAGCCAAATTATCCATGCCTATAACCATGTGTGTTTTTAGTCGACCCCTACAAACCCATTAAAAGCGTGGGGTAGGATTTAGTTAATTTTTATTGGTTATTAGAGCTTGGAATTTTTATTAGGAATTTATGATTTTATGAATTTTTGTAATAAAAGACCACCATCCGAAAAAGAAAAAAAAAAGAGGAAAAATGACCCCATAAAAAAAGAATAAAAGGGGGATAAAATGAAAAAAAAAGGAAAAAAAAGAAGGATGGTGGGTCTAAGTTGAATTGTGTTAGATATTGCCTACGCGCTAAAAAGGGCTTATTTATTATTATTTATTTTATTGTGAAGCCTAATGTTTAAGAGGCAAAAGAGTTGTGATAAGAAGCACATTAAAAGCTTCAATTGTGTTTAAGTGGTTTGAGCGACAAGTCGGTTTACGAGTCTCGAGTTGAGGAATAACCTATGTTAAAGGCTACTTTATGAGTGTTTAGTGAGGTTTTTCTTTTGAACGAGGTGAAGCACATTGCTTCTTGATTAGAATAGGTTGGGTGAGTATTGATCATGTTAGATCGTGAGTTAGCCACACGACTTATATATTCCCCACCCGTCAAAAGAGCCTTACACTACAACCCGAAAAGACCTTTTCCGATTCTTTGTTGATAACACCCTTAATTTGCAATTGAGAAGAGATTGATTTTCCGTGCTTGTTTATTGTGCATGTATTTGTATGATTTGAGTGTATACACGTCCCATGCAGTAATGCTTGAGTGCTTTTAAACGAACACGATATATATTTCCCTTTTGAGAGGATGTATGATTTTTATTTTGAAGCGACGATGTAATAAAGGTGAAGTGTTTGACGTTGCGTGATTTGTACCTATATTTTCAAAATTATGTATGAAGCACGACACGACTCATTGCTTGGACTGATTTTCATACTTGTTATACTTTGAATTTATCGTTTGTTCGAGGACGAACAAACCAATTAAGCGTGGGGTAGTTGATTAGTGTAGATTTGTCCTTATATTTATTAGCTTTTTAGTTCTTTTTCTATTTATTTTTGGTATAAGTTGGATGATTTATCTTAATTCCATATTTTTATATTTCCAACTTATTTTACCATATTTTGATCATAATCGATGAGAATAATTGATTATTCGTTGTTTTTCACCTTACAGCTAAGTACCCGGAAGAGTTCAGCGCATAAATAGATGAAGTTTGATGTTCAGAAGTGGAGAACGAGCTTTCCGGTGAACGAGTAGCAGAAAGATCAAGGAAAATGAGACGTACTCTCAGTCGCATCGATCGACGCAAGCGTCTACGCTACGTCGAGATGGATCCTGCACGCGACGGTCGACACTCTGTCAACGCCAAGCCGATGCAACTCTCTGAAGCGTCGATCCAAGAGTGCGTCTGTCGACGCCATGTCGACGCAACTTGCTGTTGTGTCGATTCATGACAACGTCAGTCGACGCCCCCGCCCAGTCGACGCAAGCACACAGGCAGCGTCGACGCCGAGCTCCTACACGCGTCGGTCGACGTGGCTGCCCAAAAATGCATTTTTAGGGTTTCTTGTGCGCCAAGACATGCTATATCTATAAATACCCTTCATATTTCGGATTTTAAGAAGAGAGACCACTACCAAAGAAAACATATGACTACCTAGGGTTATCTAGCACAGAAACAACGCATTTACACACTCCGTTACGAAGTTGGAGATCGAGATTGAAGATTCAAGTCCGTACAATTCAAGATTCACTTCAATTCGAGATATATTCCTCAACTCCGGATTAGCTAGAGATTTTTACCGCTTTCAGTAGTTACAATAAGTTTTCTAAACTCTTAGTTAATTTCGTAGTTGATTTCCTAGTTAATTTCATAGTTAAACTCTTAGTTAATTCCAGAACTAGTTTAATTATTTTAATTATTTCATGTTTGGATATTGGATATTGAATTAATCTAGTTTATTTATTCATGCTTTATATTCCTGTTTTAGATTCTTATGATACGACTGCTTCGTGATAGTTTCTTATATTCATGTTCTTAGATTCGTTAATTAGGTTTAAATCTTCGTTGTATTTTATTGGTAGTTTAATTATTGCTCGTAGTTGATAATCTAGTTTATAATAATTAGTTTAATTAGTCTTAGTTTTAATATTGCTTTAGTTTATAATGATCAATTCAAAATCTTCAAAAACCCCCAATGTACATGTATTTTACGACAGTTCGTGAATTGAGAAAAACATCTAGAGACCAAACAATTGTCCTCGAGAGAATCGACTTGAGTCAAACTCACCATCCTACAAGTTCCTCATGCTCTTGCGAGAAAACTTACGTGTTTTTAAATTAAATATCTTTATAGGGGTGCACATTAGTTTGGATCAGCTGCGTCGATCGATGGTAGCTGGTATACCTCGATAGGTCAATCGACTGGGGATTTTGACGTAGGCAAGAGGTGTGAGTCGTTGCTGCATTGATGATGTGTCGATTGCTGGTTGACCGACGGTAAGCTTTGTGAATTCTATTCCAGTTTTCGTCGATCTGAACTTGTCATAACTCATGGGGATGTGCGTGGCTCCACTAGGAAGTTTAAAAAGATAAGAAGACCAAATTAGAATGGATATTTACAATAGTGAGAGAAAAAAAGCTAAGCGGAATAAAAATGATACGATCTACGTAAACTAAAGTTAAGAAAAATGGGAGAATATACGAAGCCGCTATACACACAAAACAAAATGCAAAAATAAACAAAACTCACACACAAATATGTACAAATCAGAACCTAAACATCATGTCTATATGAGTAAGAGAATTTAATGTCAAATTTGGACTTACAATGTCTTTGGAAAGCCGAATGTTCCCCAGTATGTCAAAGTTTGGCCTACATGATCGTCATCGTAGACAACTTGAAAAGCTGAAAGAAATAGAAAAGTACTATAAGAAAATCTTCAATGCAACAATGTCTATGAAATAAACTTTTAGAAACGATAAAAATGAATTATGTGGCACGTTAAATGTTAGACAATGTCTCTAACTTTAGATATTACATTTGACAATGTTCACCATTAATTTGATATTTAGCATCTAATCATTCTATTTATCTTCCTTTATTATTTTCTAAAAGTCAAATAATAATTTGCCACATATATAACATAATGGGAAAAAATCTATTTGCATCATATACTTTACCAGCTTTATGGGTTTGGTAAATCCATCTCTCGTCTAGCCAATTCACCTTAACTTGGCAAAAATAGCTGTAACTCACATGTACTTGTGAGTTGACCGACTGAAGGTTGCATATTTACCAAACCCGAATATTCGAAATGTAGTTTACCAATATATATATAAAGATGTAAACTCAAAAAACGTGTAAAGTATGTGATACAAGTAATAGTTTTCCCTAACATAATCATTTGTGTAGTGGGGAACTTTTGTTATACCATCAATAACTTTTGCTATAAAACTACATTCGACAATGTAGGTGGTGTTTTCTCTAAGCTGCAGTTCTCAACTATTTTAAAACAGACAACCGGTTGTATTAATTTATTATTATTATTATTATTATTATTATTATTATTATTATTATTATTATTATTATTATTATTATTATTATTATATTTTTATAGTAGTACTCCTGTGTGATCTGTTACACGAATCATTATTGCGGTGACGAATTTACTTTTTCTGTTACTATTGTCACTTTTGCATAAAAGAAAATTACTTTACATATTAATCAAGCATTAAGTATGTTAAAGATAATAAAGTCACAATTTTCTTTAATATTATCACTTTTGCCTCTAAAAGTGCTGCATTCCTTCTGAAATAAAAAAGTTATCACTTTTCTTACAAGTATCATTAACGCTTTCAAAATATTAATTTGTATTTTAAATAAAGACCATTAATTTCTTTTTGAATATTATAACTCTTAACCATAAATGTATCACTTGCAATTTGCATCTTAAATTATTTTATATTGATTTAATATATATTATTTTATAATATAATATATGCGAGTGACACTTTTTTGTGTAAAAAAGTGACCCATATATAGTTAAGAAGTGACAGTTTTAAGGGAAAAAGTTAATCATCACACGCATTCAGTTCCGTGTGACAGACACATACAATTTTTAACCCTGTTTGGTAATTAACTTATAGTTGATTGCATTAGTTGTTAACTTAAAGTTGATTATGTTAGCTGACTTGATTAACTGTTTGTTTATAAGTGTTTGGTAAATATTTGAGAGCCGATAACTTTTTAATCGTGTAAAATTACCAAATGGACATTCACACAAATTATTGTTAGGTATTTTTTTATTTATTAATAACAGAAAATTCTAATATATTCAATAATTAAAAGAAAATTTTCAAAAATAATATATATATATATATATATATATATATATATTCATTATTTAGAAACTATTAATATTTTATTTTCTTAAATCGGAAGTTTTTGAATATATTAAACTTGATTTGGTCAATTATCAATATTATTTGATTAGAAAGTTAGTTGTAAATAATTGTATGTAAATAAATAACACACACACACATGTGCGTGTGTGTGTGTTATTTATTTATTTTGCAATTTGAGGATAACATTGTTATTTCAAACCACCTTCAAAATCTCTCTTCTCAAAAAGATCTTATATGGAGCTTGTTTAAAATTTTTTACCCAAAAAGCTAATTATAACTTCTTATACCAAACATATTAATTGGAGGATTTGACTTGTCAATCATTTCAATTGAATCAAATCCTCTAATTCTCCACTCAATCATCTGATCACCAAATGGGGCATTTGTCTTTCTTTTATATATACCCTTTTTCTTTCAAGATATTTTTACTTTCTTATTACAAACATACATAAATTTTACATTTCCAAAAATACCTAACTTATTCCAAAAACAAAATCTGTTTCTATATTATTTTTAGTTTGTCTCAAATTTATTTCTATACCCCTAATAATAATTAAAGTGAACACTGTCAAAATATTCGTTTCTATATTGTTTCCAATTTATTTCTTTATTCTTAAAATTGAGAAAGTTGACTCGATCAAAATATGTGTTTCTATGCTGTTTTAATTTGTTTATATAGCCTAACAAATGTAAAAAATGAACCCTATCAAAACATGTGTATCTACATTATTTCCAGTCTTTTTCAGTTTGTTTATATATTCTAACTCGTATTTGACCCGTGCGTTGCACATGCAATTTTCTTATTTTTGAGTGCACGAAAACCTAAATACTATTACCTTGAAATAGTTTATAATAATTAATAAATGATCTTATATATATTAGGTTTTATATATTCATAATCAATCACTTTTTTTCTCAAATAATAATAATAAAATATGAAACTTAGCTCAAAAATAGATTATTAATAGAGGTAGTGTAATTTACATATTATGAAAAACTTCTCTGCACACAACATTCATAGTGTTGTTACTAAATGTTTTTTAAATCATTTTTATTTTTTTAATTTAAAAAACCCGAGGGGATCCTAATTGCTACTTGTGAGGATGATGAAGTCGTGCCGGTTTTGGAGGATGTGGAGATAGTCGAGCCTCTTCTATTACCACCTGATGCCTTATGTATACTTGAACAAGAGGAGGTGGAAGAGGTTGTGGGGGAATTGCTGGATCCTACTCTCTTGTGCCCGACTATGACTACTTCTAAAGTCGAGAGATATGAGATGGCGGTCGGGGAGACGAAGGAATATGTCGACCCATTTTGTGACAATCAACTTTTGGTGGTCGACTACTCACTCTTCCGACCTCCGAAGAAAGCCCGCACTTTTGTTGTTTTGATCTTCCGGCTTGCTCAACTTGCCCGCCTTGGTGATTTTTGTCACCCGGTGTGTCTACTAGAGAACACCAAGGCGTGGCATGATCTCCACCTTTTCTTGGATCCCGGATAGCATCACTTGTGTAGATCGTCGAGCTATAGACGTTAAAGTAGCGCTTATTGGGAGTCAACCCAATTTCAAAAAAAAAAAAAAAGAAAAGAAAAAAATTAAAAAATATATAATTAAGAAAAAAATCCTAACAGAATAGAAATTTCAAAAACCCCAAAAAGATTTTCACTTTTTGTACATAACTTGTTTTTTTGCAACCCCCCGTTTGTTTATTTCTTGTAGATCGCTTGTCTTGACTCCCGGAGAGGACTTATGCACGACCGCATCATCACAAGCTCGAGAATAGGAGCATTTTCTTTTTCCTTAAAACTTTTTACCGCTTTTTAGCTTAATTTGCAATGAGGATATTGCTAGGTTTTAAATGTGGGGTGGTGGTTAGGGTTTGCCTTAGGTTTTTAAGTTGTTTGTATGCTTTCTTGTGATAATTCGAGTAGTGTGTGTGTTATTTTTTCTTGGAACCTTGGTGAAGTGATGCGGTTTTTGATGATTTGGTTAAGAAGTTTAGATTGTCGATCGGATGTAGAGGACTTAGGTAGCTTAACTTTGTTGGAAACTTTGTTTGGCTTTAGCTTCGTGCTATACTTGAGCTGAATTTAGAACTAGTGCCTCAACTAGCCTCGTCATCGAACACTCTCTATAGGATTTTTGTTTTGTATTTTGGAGTCGTCAATTGCTCCATGTGCTCGATCGAAAAACATTGTAAGTTGCTAGTAGCAACGAGTGATCAGATTAGTTTACCCTCTTTGTATTGAAATAAAAAAGA
>BMAC01001617.1:27592-50073 GCA_014905375.1 Phtheirospermum japonicum
TTCTTTGTGTGTGTGTGGGGGGGGGGGGGGGGGGGGGGGTTGATTCGATCGGATCCTTACAGTTAATCATCCGGATTCCATCTTACCAGAACTATACAACCGGATGTGTACAGGTGACTGGTCGAACAAAAGCTATTGTCCTATTATCCGACCGGATGTGGGCAGATAGTCGGTCGGACCAAACATACTGTAGCACTGTCTGACCAGATTATTTATGTAGCCTGCTGATCGTATTTTTATGCATGCATAATTCGAGTTGTTTCAAGAAAAAAAAAAAAAGAAATAAAAATAAAATAATATTTGAAATTAAAGGTGCTTATGTTTATTAGAGCACCAAGTTGTTAATAATAAATCTTATGAATAAATGAAAATGAGTAAAGAAGGAACTAACGCTCATGTTCCTTAGGATCGGGCGTGTTTATTCAGTTTTGGGTTAAGAAATAGCCTTATTTATAAAAGGTTGAAAATACCGATACATGGTTGTTTGGGAGGAATGAGGAGCATAATTTTTCTTTATGCTTAAGTTTTTGATTGAGTGAGTTATTGATTACGTTTCTTCGCAAGTTAGCCACACCTTTATATATGACATACCTTACCAAAGAGCCTACATTACAACCCTAGAAAGTCCTAATCCAATTCTTGATTAAATGTGCACACATACGCGATGTACGAGTCTTTGATTTTCACTATTGAATGCATGTTTATGTTGATCCTAGCGTATACACTTACCTTTTGAAAAATATGAGAGAATGAGTGCACCATAATATATTTCCCTTTTGTATGCACGACATGACTCTTTTGTCCAACTACTTTCATACTTACTTGGTTTTGATACTTTCGTTTGTTCGAGGATGAACAAACCAATAAAGCGCGGAGTGGTTGATTCGTACGTGTTTGTCATGATTTTTGTATATATTCTGAGTCATGTTTAAGTCTTTTTGTTATTTTTTTCGGGTTACGATTAGGTTGTTTTTCATAATTTTGCATTCTTTGGCTTTTTACTTAACTTTCTGACTTTTCAATCGATAATTGGTCCTTTTGAGATATTTCTTATATTTTCTCATTCAGCTAAAGCATTTGACGAGCCTAGGAGACAAGGACAAAGAAGTCAATGCCCAAAAGTAGCCACAAGGACACTTATCCGATCGGATGGATCTGATATCCGATCGGATCAACCCCCTAAACTCGCATCGATTGGATGACTTGCCGGACAAACCTACTGGACTAACATTCGGTCAGATGTTTGACCCATCTGAATGGATGCAGGCATTACAAACTCGGATTTGGAAAGATCTTTCAGTTACGAATGAGTTTTTGGAGCTTAAAAAGGGGGGAAATGTCAGGAAGAAGAGAACACTACCGGGAGGGATTTGACACATCTCTCTGGCACTCGGTTTAGAGAATAATCTGATTGAGCCCTTACGGCAAATAATATAGACGTTTGATCATTTCAAGTAGTGTTCTTTAATCATGGAACCGGGAGTTCGTGACAAGCTTCCAGATTCGTTTCATAGAGTATCTCTTCTACGAAATTGTTGGAGATAGTATAATTTTCACCACTCTAGTTGATCATACTTTCGTTTGAATTTAGTAATCTCCAAACTCTATATTTACTTTGTTAGTATGAATTTTTTAAGCATTAATTCTTGTTTGGAATTGAGTATTAGATCATTGTTTCTGAATTCCTTATGAATGATTTGGTTTCTATGATAGGCATTGTGTTGGTTAATTTGCTAATTTCTTTCATTACGGTTCGGTCATTTGTTTAACTTTCGATCTTGTTAGATTTGTAGTTGGTTAATGAACTAAAAGTGGTCAATTAAATGCATGAATGATAAGTGTTTATTTTGGAAAATGAGGTTGTTTAATTAGTTTACACTTGCGTTACATTAGTTGATTAATTGCTACTGATCTTGTTTTGTTTTGTTATTGTTTTGGATATTGATCTTTTAAAATCATAATTTGCTAATACTTATCATGTGATCGATGAAATGCTTGAATAACAATTGGTAGTTTAATCTTCTTGTTAATTTTCCAAATCATTTATAAATTCGTAGTTAAGTTCTTGCAAAGAGATTGACACTCTCGTTGCAAGGTTAATATTCAAATTTAGTTTGTTAAAAACGTTCAAATAAAAAAAAACCCTTGTTCGTGTGTTTAATATTAGAATTTGTTTTTCTTATGATAAACTCCGTCAATTCCGAATTTCCATTCCTCGAGAGATTCAACTCGAGTTAACTTGCCAATCTACAGTGACCCCATTCTATTGCAAGCAAACTTAAACCTTTTCAAAGTAAACGCGCATCATTTAACTAGATTTTAATTTTTAAAGGACAAAAGGTTCGACTCATCAAGGCATACTCAATTTTCGACATGTTCCCTCTATTGATCAAGTTGCAGATGTTTTTAAAAATCCATTAAGCAAACAATCCTTCACCCGGTTCAGGAATAAGATTAAAATCACTCCTTCATCGGTTGTGGATTAAGGTGGGGGGGTGGGGGGGGGGGGGTGTGTTAGAGTTCATAATCAAGTCAACAAGTCAGCATTGCCAACTCATAAATTTAGTCAGCTGTGGTTTTTTTTTATCTGTATTTTGGACTTTCGTACATCTCCATGCAAGCTGCCATGCATTGGCATGTACTAGAGTGATCTGAACCATACATCAGCATGTTAGGTGTAGCCTTATCTACGGTCCTAGTTTTTTGACCGTTGCCTTCTCCTTTTATAGCAGCTGCTAGGGTTAGGCTATAAGAATATATTTGGCAAAACACTTTTGATGTATCAAGAAAGTTATGTTCATCCTTTCCAGTTTCATAGCTAAAATGTTTGCAGCTTTATTGCTCTTTCCAACAAAGTGGTAGCCAAATTTCGAAGAAACCCAACTAATTATCAAATTTGAAACTAGGTATCATCATTACCCAACATGAGAAATTCAAGGAATTTGAATGCATAGTCTCTTTCCTCATATCTAACGAGGAAAAGATGAGGAAGAAAAAAAGGCTTGAGAAAATAGCAACCTAGTCAAAATACATATTAAGCCCCAAAAATTAAGGAGAGTCGATAATTGCAAGTGCGAGAGCAAGAAAAACAAATGAAGGGCCCTGTATCAAGGGCCATCTTGAACTAAATGCTACATGCAAAATGATAGAAAAATAAGGAGTTCATTGCGAGCTGATATGATAGAACAACGAGCTTATATGTATATATTTTCATAGATATTTTTCATACTTTACAACTATGGGTTAAGCGGCTATTTATAGCAATACTACTGACTGAGCTAACCCTATAATGAGTGGCCAGAGATGCTACATTACATCTAAAATGGATACATATAATATATGGCCAATAATACTACAGTACAGTCAGCCAGTTGTAACGTACTGAATTAAGTCTGACATCATCAGATGTAGTGTAGGATCTAAATAAAATCGGTGGGCTCTCATGATGACCTCGCGTCTGACCTATCAAGTAGGCAGTCATGCGACTTCAAGTGGTTAGGTCGCTGCTGCTTGGGTCGATACTCATGCGACCTCATTAAATCAGGTTGTTGTTGCTCGGGTCGGCATTCATTCGACCTCATGGAATCAGGTCGCTGCTGCTCTGGTCGACACTCATGCGACCTCATAGAATCAGGTCACCTATCAACTTTAATATTCCCCCTCAATTCATTGCTGGCTCCAGGAAATATGCCCAATTTGTTTCTGAGCCTGTCATAGAATTGTCCTGATAATGGCTTGGTCATGATGTCGGCAATTTGGTCTATAGCTGGAACATGTCTTACTTTGATCACCCCTCTCAATACAATTTCTATTATGAAGTAAAGGTCCAGCTCAAAGTGGTTTATTCTATCATTGCTTATAGGATTGGCAGAGATCGAAACTGCTCTTAGGTTATCGATCAAAATAATGGTGGGTTTAGCTTGCTTGATCCTCAACTCTTGAAGCAAAGATTTTATCCTCATTATCTCACAAGTTGTTATTGCAAAACTCTTGTATTCAGCTTCTGTAGAGGACCTTGAAACAGTAGGCTGTTTCTTGGCTTTCCACGAAATCAGGTTGTTTCCAAAGAAAACACAAGATCCTAAAGTTGATCTTCTATCATCTATGTCAAATGCCCAATTCTGCATCTACATAAGCCACTATGTCAAAATTGCAGCATTTGCTTAGCTTCGATCCGTACTCCATAGTGCCAATTAAATATCTGGTGATCCTTTTGACTCCGATTTCCATTCCTCGAGAGACTCGACTTGAGTTAACCTGCCAGTCTACGGTGACCCTGTTCTCTTGCGGGCGAACCGAAACCTTTTAAAAGTAGACGTGGACTTGTTTAACTAGATTTTAATTTTGAAAGGAACACAAAAGTTCGACTCAAAATTTGGCACCGTTGTCGGGGAATGGCAAAGGTGTTAATGATGTTTATTTGTGTTAATGTTTTTATGTCGATAGTTGTATAATGTTTTTGGTTTGCCTCTCGATGCGGTGATTTATTTGTTGTTGATGCAAGGTCGACGAAGTCTTAGAGGAGAATTGACCCCATTCATCAATAGCATCGAGCGAGTGAAAAGACCGAGACAACTATTTCCTTTCACCAAAGGAGATCAATCGGAAACCAATTCAACCAGCATGATGGGCAATCTACCTCTTGGAGGCCGATGGAATGGAGGAAGAAGAGGAATAAATAGTGTACGAGGAAGAGGACAAGACAACCGAACCCCTCCTCGTGATTATCCGCATGGCATGCCACCGATTGATGACATGCACGTGCAAGAGGAACTTAATAACAAAAATGAAGACCCACAAAATCCGCCTCTGATCCACGATGAAGAACCAAGAGAACCGGGCAATTTCGAAGATGCAAACAACAGGGAGCATCTACCTAGAGATAATCACCAAATCATAATGCCGGAGAATCCTACCTACCAATAACCTCCTCAACGCTTTCGGAATTGAGAAGAAGCTCGAGCCTACAACGCTCAAGCGAATCAAGAGTTCGAGCACAATAACGGTGGTGATGGCGGGCCCCAGCCCCAAAACAACCGATGTAATCACCATGGATTCAAAAAATTTGAGCAAGAACCGAACCACAATCATAATAGGAGGGGGGAACGACCATATAACGCTTGGGAGGGAGAGAATTTACGCAATGATGGTTATGATGATTATGGGGATCTCGAGGAGGATCGCAATTATGGGCACTATGAAAATTATAGAGAATGAAGGGATTTTGGTGTACGAGCTAACTTTGGAGGAATACGAGGACGCCAGAACCCTAATGAACGCCGGCAAGGAGACCTCCTCTACCCAACAATTGGCCCATATAGCAATTCAATAGTCTTAGGCCCCGCGGCGAGGGACTATGATTTGAAATCAGGCAGTGTCAACAAGCTACCTACCTTCTACGACTTGCCCAACAAAGATCCCTTGAATTTGATTCGAGAATTCTACCTCGTAGTGGGCAGGATTCCAGCTCTTGGACTCCATGATGATCAACTGAAGATGAAATATTCCAACTACTTTGAAAGACAAGGCCAAGCAATGGCTTCTATCATTACAACCCAATTCATTGACTAACTGGGAGATTGTGTACAAGAAGTTCATGAGTAGATTCTATTCAACTCAAACGATGGCCAAACTGAGGAGGGAAATCACCAATTTTGAGAAAATGGAGGGAGAATCATTTCATGAAGCGAGGGAACGATACAAAGGATTCTTGTAGTCGTGTTCTCACCACAACAATAGCACGGAGATGGTGAATAATTACTTTCATTAGAGGTTATTACCAGTTTACAAACAACAAGTGGAAGTGAAGGCCGGAGACTTTGGAGAGTTAACCGCCGCGGAAGCTTGAGAACTACTTGAACACATGAGCGAGAAATCACAGTAAACAAGTTCCCGATCAATGAAGAGCAAAGTCTATGAGGTCTCTGTTTCTCAAATTGAAGAGAGAAAGATTGAGGAGCTGATGAAACAAGTTGCTTTGTTGTCAAGTAGAATGAAAAGGGAGGAGAAACCTTCAAGTCCTTCACACAAACTGTGAGAAAATTGCGGGGCAATTGGGCATGGAGCTGATACATGTAAGGTGGTATTCGATGACGATGAGGATGAAGAGGTGAATGCCATCCAAGGCTATCATCCAATTAACCAAAACTTATAATTCTCACTCGAATACGTACAATCTGGGTGCACGAGACCATCCGAACTTAAGGTACAGTCCTGAAAGCAAGAATTATGTGCCAGTTCCCAAGCAAATGGATCCACGATATCTAGCACCACCGCCCCCGAATAGAAACTAAGGAGAGACGAGTGGGTATAATTCTTATCAAAAGAAGGGGCAAAGCAACTACTCACAACACCCTCCGCAAAAGACAAACACGACGGGACAACAACATCAGCAAGCACCAAGATAACAACAAATGCCACTTACGAATGACCCTGACGAAGAGTTGAGATTGGGGCATCAGCAGCAAGAGTACGATAACCTTACAGAACCGGGAAGAAACACTTCGTACGATCGAGATAGGCAAGAGGACGAGAAAATAATTAGAAAAGTTAGAGATGATGATATGTCATATCTCAGCTTCTATAGCGAAAAATGGAAATGCTCCGAGGAAATTACCTAGTCAGTCCGAGCAGTCGATGGCAGTACATGTGCTACGTGGTGGAAAGAAGGTTGATAACAGGATACGAGAAATCGAAGGGGCAGATTCCGAAAACGAGCCGAGTTTGGAAGAAAAAGAAACAGCTAAGAGAGAGTCTAGTTCGAGTGGTGAAAAAGGAGTAATAGGAGGCATCCACAAGATAACCCATATGTTCCAGGCTCATGGACTGGAATCTTCCAGCATAAACGTACTGAAACAATCAAGAAGGATGTAGCCAATGATTCATCCGATCATAGAAGACCTAAATTCTTTCGGACTGGAGAAAAGGAAGTTCTGTCCGATCAAAATGGCCCAGAATCTGATCGGAGTGGAGGACAGGGAGTTTGTTCTGATCGGAGTAACCAAGAGTCCGATCGGAATTGAAGTCTAAAGTTTTCATCCGATTGGATGAGTAAGTGTGACCGATCGAATGAAGGGCCTGTTCAAGACAATTCAAAGCCACAATGAGTCATACGGGACGCAGTGCCATTTCCCAATCGCCTCAATCCAGCAAGGGAGAACAAGAAGTTCATGGAACTCTATAACATGCTGAAAGACGTGAACGTGAACCTCCCACTATTTGACGTTATTAAAGCAATGTCGGCTGACGTCAAGTTTTTCAAGGAACTTGCGTCAAAGGAAAGGAAGATAGAGAAAATGAACGAGTGATATTATCCAAGGAAGTAAGCACGAT
The DNA here is from genome assembly GCA_014905375.1 of Phtheirospermum japonicum. Lineage (NCBI taxonomy): Eukaryota > Viridiplantae > Streptophyta > Magnoliopsida > Lamiales > Orobanchaceae > Phtheirospermum > Phtheirospermum japonicum. The sequence goes on from BMAC01001617.1 coordinate 34,925, forward strand.
ATTCCATCAGATGTTATCACCGAAGGCGAACAACCCAGGGAGCTTCTGCATTACGATAACTCTTGGGGATGGGCAAAAAGCATGTGGAATGCTCGAATTAGGGTCATGGATCGATTTGATGCCCTACGATCTATACAAGCAGTTCAACCTTGGGAGAATGAAGCCAACGAGTTTACGACTTCAATTAGAGGATCGTTCATCAAGATATCCTTTGGGAGTTGTCAAGGATGTTTTGGTGGAAGTCGGATCACTTGTAGTTCCCGTAGATTTTGTTACACTAGATGTTGGAGAGGTGGATGAGTCAAGTAAGGATCATACCATCCTTTTGGGTAGAGATTTCATGGTAACATCACACACGTTGATCGATGTGGGATGGGAAAAAACGACACTTTCAATATTCGATGAATCAGTTACGTTCTCGCTTAAGGATATTAAGAAAATTCATCACCTATGTTTGGTCCGGACTGCTCGTATCTCGATTCTGTGGATCAATGCGTGAGCGAATTATTTGGCGTTGAACCAACAAAGAACTGTAACGTCGAGGACAATGATTTAGATTCAACTGCGGAGGGAGTGGTCACCCTTTTCAAAATCAAAGAGGAGCTTATGGTCAAGCCACCTACTAGACCCAAAATGGAGTTGAAACCACTTCCGATTCATCTCAAATACATTTTTCTCGAGTCTAACGAAAGAAAACCCGTAATCATTTTCATAGAGTTAGCTGAGCACAAAGAAAGAGAACTATTCGAGGTTCTCAAGAAATATAAGCAATCAATTGGATGGAGCATTGGAGATATAGAGGGATAAGTTCGGTCATGTGTATGCACCAGATCGATCTAGAAGAAGGAGTCAAACCGATATGAGAAGGGCAGAGACGTTTGAACCCTACGCTCAAGGATGTTGAAAGAGATTTTCAAGCTTATCGACGAGGAAATCATATATCCCTTTTTTGATAGCGAGTGGGTTAGCTCAGTACCCGCTGTTCCGAAGAAGGGAGGCATCACGATTTTGGAAAATGAAAAGGGAGAAATTATTCCAACGCGTTTAACCACCGGGTGGCGCATGTGCATTGACTACCAGAAGCTCAATTCTGCGATGAGGAAAGACCACTTTCCACTCCCATTCATGGACCAGTTGCTCGACAAATTAGCAGGGCACGAGTATTATTGCTTTTTGGATGGCCTTTCCGGTTATTACCAAAGAGCGATAGCTCCGGAGGATCAAAAGAAAACCACATTCACGTGCCCCTTTGGCATGTTTGCTTACCGGAGAATGCCCTTTGGCTTGTGCAATGCCCCAGCAACCTTTTAGAGATGTATGATCTCCATTCTCACCAAGTTCATCGACGACTTTCTCGAAGTCTTCATGGAAGATTTTTCGCTATTTGGCTCTTCCTTTTCTCATTTCTTGAATAATTTCACTAAGGTACCCGAGCGATGTGTTGAGTATTATTTGACTTTGATTTGGGAGAAGTCTAATTTTATGGCGAGAAGTGGGATTGTGTTGGAACATGTAGTGTCGAGTAAGGGTTTGGAAGTCGATAAGGTTAAAATTGATGTTATTGAAACTCTTCCACCCCCTAAATATGTCAAAGAAATTAGAAGATTCTTGGGACATGCGGGCTTTTATCGACGTTTCATAAAAGATTTTTCTAAAATTTTTTGCCCGTTGTGTAAATTGCTTGGAAAAGACGTACCTTTTGAGTTTGATGGTGAGTGTCTTACTGCTTTTAACATTTTGAAAGAAAAATTGACACAAGAACCAGTTGTCGTTGCACCTAATCGGTCTCTTCCTTTTGAAATCATGTGTGACGCATCAAACGATGCAGTAGGGGCAGTCTTAGGACAACGAGTGGATAAAATGCTGAGGGTCATCTATTATGCGAGTTACATGTTCAATAGTGCCCAACGTGATTATACCACTACGGAACGTGAACTATTTGCGGTTGTATTTTCATTAGATAAGTTTGGTTCTTATATCGTTGGTTCAAAAGTGATTGTGCACAGATCATGAGCCCGTCGACATTTATTTGCTAAAATCCAAAGTAAACTAAGATTGATTCGTTGGATTCTTCTTTTGAAAGGATTTGATTTTGAAATCAAGGATAGGAAAAGATGTGAATATGTGGTTGATGATCATTTGTCTCGTATGTTAATAGAGGGAGAGTCTAATAACTTTGACTTTGTGGACGATGTTTTTCCATACGAGTATGCTAATACGATTAAAAAATTCAATGAAACTTGGTATGCAAATTTTGTTAATTACCTTGCTTGTAAAATTATCCCTAACCACCTTTTTGCCCAAGAAAGGAAGAGATTTTAGTTTAAATGCAGGATTTTCTTTTGGGACGATCCTTACTTATACAAGTAATGCAAGGATGGACTCTTTCAAAGATGTATACCAGACGAGGAGAAGATTGGTATGTAGAACTTTTGACACGATGAGGGAGGTCACTTCAGAAGTCGGAAGACAGCATTCAAGGTCCTCCACGCCGGTTTTTATTGGCCCTCACTATTCGGTGACGCACACCAATACTGTAAGACATGCGATAGATGTCAACGATCGGGAACGATAGGAAATAAAGACGAGATGCCTTTAGTACCCAACTAAGTAATCAAGATATTCAATGTATGGGGCATCAATTTCATGGGCCCATTCCCGAAGAGTGGAGAGTACGAGTATATGCTCGTTGGAGTAGATTACGTGTCAAAATGGGTAGAGGCGATCCCAACTCGGAAAGCTAACTCCAAAATTGTTCTCAAGTTTATTCAAGAGAACATTTTAAGCCGATTCAGAGTACCAAGAGCAATCATAAGCGATAGGGGTAGTAATTTCTGCAACCGTGCCTTAGATCGATAAATGAGTAAGTGTGGGGTGCGTCATAAGGTACAAATTCCTTACCACCCACAGACCTCGGGGCAAGTGGAGACGAGCAACCGATAGATTAAGGCCATTTTTGAGAAAACAGTGAAACCAAACCGTAAAGACTGGGCGACGAAATTGATCGATGCCTTGTGGGCATACCGTACGGCCTACAAAACAATGTTGGGCAAGAGCCCATGTCGATTGGTTTACGGAAAGGCTTGTCATCTCCCCTTGGAGTTGGAGCATAAAGCAGAATGGGCAATTCACATGTTAAATTTGGATTTGAACGAGGTAGGGGAATATAGGAAGTTGGAATTGAGTGAGCTGGAAGAAATAAGAAAGGATTCATACGAGATGGCGTGGGCGAGCAAATGAAGAATGAAGGAAATGCACGACAAAAAGCTCGTTCATAAGAACTTGGAGGTAGGAAAGTTAGCCTTAGTCTTTAATTCACATTTCAAACTTTTTCGAGGTAAACTAAAGTCAAAGTGGAGTGGCCCATATTTGATCACTGTCAACGAGTTTGGAGCTGTAACCTTACTCGACGAGAAGAATAATTCTTTCATCCAAGTCAATGGAAACCGGGTGAAGTTGTATCACGGGGGGCCTATTTCCCAGAGAGATCATGAAGTCGTGTTACTCAACGATCTCCCTCGAGAAGCCTGAATCTTGAATGAGGTACCGTCAAGAATAAGACGTTACACGTTGCACTTCTTGGGAGGTAACCCAATTTTTTCCCTTTATTTTCTTAATCCTTTGATTTTTGTATATATATTTGTCTGTTTTCGCACTCTGGGAAAGTGTAGTTTTGAGTTATGCAACAGGAGACGAGTTTTCCAGACCATCCGATCGGAGGGCTGGATGTAACCGATCGGACAACTGTCCGATCAAAGGAGTTAAGTGACTGATCGGATGATGGGTGCGAGAGAATTATTTTGGAAAGGATATTACCACTAAGGAAAAGCTGTTTGGTAAGAATTTCCGAAAATATTTGCTGAGGTAAAGTGATATTTAATTTGAGAATTGATATTGTGACTAGGAAAGTTTCTATTTTTTCCCTCATTTTGATTTTATTTGATTCTTGAAAATCTTTTCCCTCAAATCTTAACCTCCTATATAAACCCACCTTCAAGACTTATTTTCCCACAACACCTTCTCCTCTACTACTTTATAACCTTCATCCTTACGAGAAGTCGAAAGAAGCAATGAACCATCATGACAACATTGGTTATGGATGGGTGACTCGAAAAAGGTACGAGGACACTATAGACAAGTTGGAGAATGAATTGGAGGAGCATCGTGAAAAGATCAACGAACTGCGAGCCGAGGTCAACAACTATCTCTCTGGAGAGATAGCTCTGACTGACAACATTAAGCGCCTTTACAACTTCTTGGACGAGGTTGATGCCAAAACTATTCGACTCAAGGCGAAGATCATCAGGCTCGAAGCCCAGGTCGAGGACCTTTACGGGCTAGCCTTTGGACACATCCTGCCTCCTAGCCATAAATAGTGAAATAAGGCCCCCATATTAAAAGTTTTTGCTCTTAGTTTTTGCGATGTTATGAATAATTATGAAGTGTGGTAGTTATCTAAATAATGAGCGACTTTGCTTAAATTTGAAATAATAAATATTTGATGAGTTATAACTCGATTTCTCATGATTTTTTGCGAATTATTGCAGTACCATACTGTGTATATATTTTATATTAAAAAAATAATAAAATAAAAAAAAAAACCGTGAACAAGAACAGTCTGATCGGACATACGCACTTACCGATCAGACCATACCTACTAGACAACTGTCCGATTGGACGGATGCTCTATCCGATCGTACGATTACGCAGGCTTATAAAAGTGAGACCTCCTCATTCGAAAATGTTTACCCTAAAAACTTAAATTTTTCTCTTGCAGGTGAAAACCCAAAAATCCACTCTTTTAACCTTCCCTAAACTACAAATTGCGATCACCAACACGTCCGATCAGAAGGAAGTCGCATCCGTCCTGAGAATTCGGAATTGAGAACAAAATTGCCCAAACCACATCAACTCTCCACTTTCTACAAATTCTAAGGTAAAATGGCTTAAACCCGGACTTGATTAATTGCTTGGGAGTTGAATTGCAAGTGTTATAAGCATTGGGTGTTGGTTGGAAGTGGTTCGATTGATTTTGGGTGTTAGTTTCAAGTCGCACATAAGGTGTTCGACAAGATCCCGAGATAATTTTTGTTTCCTATTCTCAATTTTTGAGTTGTTTGATATGGCGTCCGGCTCTCGTTCTAGGCGTGGGAATAATTCAAGTAGAGGGTCGAGCAATACCCGGGGGGTTTAGCTCCCTTCGACCTCAAGGATGACCGCGAGGTTACATTATACAAATCCTTGGTTAAACGGGACATCTATTACCCTCGGTTTATCGACACCCACTTCTGGGACGTACAAATTGACACGGGAGACAAGACGGGGAAGAAATTCATGGAGGGCTTCAAGTCCCTCGACTTATTGAAGTGGGCTGACATGAGATAACCAGGTTATCGCTCTCTCATGCTCGAATTGTTCACGACATTCAAGGCACTTGCCGATGGGTCCTTCGAGTGTCGTCTTTGCAACCGTTCGCTCCACACCTCCAAGGGTGCCTCGATGTCATCTTTGGAATCGATAGAGAGAGAAAGGCAAACGAAACGTTTAAGCTTGATGACTACGACAAGAAAACTTGGTGGACCAAACTTTCTGGATCACCACCAGAGCCCGGATGCCGTTTTAACTCAACGTCCTTTAGGTCAAACGCAATCTACCTGAATTATAAATTCTTCATGCAAGTGTTCTTGGGGAAAGATGATGCGAAAAGAATATCTTCCTCCGAGTTGAAAGCACTGTGGATCACGTACCACCGAGGCAACGCGAATATATATCCACTCTTGATTGTGGCGATCGAAAATGTTCAGCAAGTGTGGGAGAAGAAAATGGCAAAACTCACCTTGAGAGCCTTTAGCACTTAGCTTTCCCAGCACCACGGTTGTGACCCCTATGACGATGATATCGTGTATCCGAGTTTGGCGATGCTGGTTTAGAGTCGGATGATCAATGTCCAAAACGTAGCTATTCCGACATTCATGGTACCCTTGGAGAGGAAAAGAGCTGAGGTTATCGAGGACACTGACGACGATGACGATGACGATGATGAAGATGATGATGACGCTGATGGAAATGGGGATAACCAGGAGGAGAATGTGAACGATGAGGATGGAGGGTCTGGAAACACCGGCTTCCAGAATTATGAACATGGCGACCATGGGGAGGGTTTGTACTACTCGGATGAGCAGTGGAGGCATCAACAGGATTTCCAGGCGAGCATGATGGAACAAATGAGGCAATTGGGTCTTAATAAAGAACAGCACGCGAGAACCGCTCTTCAAGATGCCTGGGAAGCACGAGAGGGGCACGGAAGGAGGCGAGGTATTTCCGAAGCACATTAACGATGTTGGGCACCAACTTGGCCAATACGAATCAAAATCTTGCCCGATTGGCTAGCAATGTCGAAGCAAATCACGGATACCTTGTCACAATTGACGCGCGCCTCTTCCATCTTGAGCAACGCTACCCCCTCCACTTTTGGACAACATGGACTAGTAGGCGGGCCCATTCCCCATCTGTATCATCATTCTATCCAAAATTCTATTTTCTTTCTAGACTATTTTCTTTTATTCGGATTTATTAGATGTATTTATATTTTTATTTTATGTGTTTGTGCTTGGTGACTATGGTTAACTTATGGTTTCGTTAATTGCTTGTTATGGCTCTTTGCACTTGTTTGAATTCCCCATATTCATCTTTAGAATTTTAGCAACCAGGAGTTTGAATTTTCTTATTAAAGGGGGTAGGTGATTGTGTCATCCGATCGGAGACACAGATGTGACCGATCGCACCATAAATTCTGGACTGTCATCTGATCGGATGACTTGAGCAACTGATCGGACGGAGCACACTTTACACAACCCGGGATTTAGAGTTCCATGCATGCCTAGTTCGAACCATTTTGGTTAACATAGTCACATATTTTTAACAAAGTGTTAATCAGCCAATCAATTATGCCGACTTTCGTTGGGTATATGCCCATGTTTATTTATGTTTGTAATGGCTTGCCTGTCGAAATCATGTATTATGTGACCTTTCGTTAGAGTATTTTGAGCTGGTTTAGGGCAAAATATTTTCAAAACCTACTTATATATATTTATTTAAAACAACACTTAGTCGTTAGCAATTTCGCGAAGCTTTAAAAAACTTGATCACCTTGCTTTCAAAGACTGAATAAAACCCTAGTAAGGAGCTTTGTGTGTTTATCAACATTTCATGTTGTGATTCGACAAGTGTTTTTAGAAGTTTCTAAAGTCGCATGTGTATATTTGGTTTTGAAAATGACGATAGGCACATATAAAACCCGATTCCGGCTATATTCAGAAATAAAAACCACTATAAATTCCTAATGAGCCCCTTTGAGCCTTTATTCCGTCTCTTTATTATCCATGAGCATAATTGTAGCTCTTATTTTGTTTAATTTTGTTAGATGATAGTTTTATTTATCATTGGTCTATTGAGATTGACGATTGCAGGGTGGAAGTTAGTAAGTTTATAATAATAATAAAAATACGTAAAAAAAAAAAAGGAAGAGGAAATTAAGGGTGCTTAAGTTCTATGAGCATCTAGTTTTTAAGAATAAAAGCATATTTATAAATGTAAATGAGTATAGAAGTAACTAACACTCTTGTTCCTTAAGATCGGCGTATAAATTCAGTTTTGGGTAAGAAATAGCATTAACTATAAAAGGCTAAGAATAGTGTTATATGGTCATTCTGGGAGGAATGAGGGGCAGAATTTTGATCCACGCTTAAAAATTTGGATTGAGTGCGTTATTGATTGCGTCTGTTCGCAAGTTAGCCTCACATCTTTACATATAACATACCTTACCAAAGAGCCTACATTACAACCCTAGAAAGCCCTAATTCGATTCTTTATTTAATATGCACACATATGCGATGTATGAGTCTTCGATTTTCATGATTTGTTGAATACATGTTTATGTTAATCCGAGCGTATATACTTACCTTTTGAAAAACATGAGCGAATGAGTGCACCATAATATATTTCCCTTTTGCGAGGATGCATTCTTTTGATTTCAACGTGAAAAAGTAATACGAGTTTAACCTAATAGTTTTCGACAAAAGTGTTTATATTTTCAAAACTAAATTATACGCACAACATGACTCTTTGCTCTAACTATTCTCACTTCTCTTGATTTTGATTCTTTTATTTGTTCGAGGACGAACAAACCAATTAAGCATGGGGTGGTTGATTCGTACGTATTTGTTACGAATCTGTATATAATCGAGTCATGTTTGAGTCTTTTTGTTTTCTTTTTCGGGTCAAGATTTGGCTAAATTGCATAGTTTTGCATTCTTTGCTTTCTTGCTTAAATTTCCGACTTGTTGATCAATAATCGGTCCAATTGAGAGTAATTACTTATTTTCTCATACAGCTAGAGCATCCGGTGGATCCGAAGGACAAGGATAAAGGAAGCAATGCTCAAAAGTAGCATAAAGGACACTCATCCGGTCGGGAGAATTGCATATTCGATTGGATTAACTGATGGAGCACACTCCATCCGGACAAACTGACACACCGATTGAAGCCGCGGATAGAAGCTTTTGTCCAATCGGATAATAATAGTGTCCGATCAGACACGTACGTTACGAACACAGAATTTTTGGAAATCCTCAGTTACGAAACAAATTTGGGCCTTTAAAACTGAAGATGAAAGTCAAAATTAAGAACTTTTCACCAGTGGGGGAAGGAGGATAGGATGGAGAAGCCACAAAACATCCCAATAGGTAGAGATATTTGACACATCTCTCATACCTTTAGCAGAAAGCCCTTATGACAATCTTAGTATGGTTTGACTATTCCGCAGCCATCGTTCATCGCTGGAACCCAATGTTCGTGACAATCTTTGAGGTTCCGACGTAATCTTTAGAGTGGGCAAGTTCATCATCGACGTTCGTTGAAAGTAGTTTCGACGATTAGTAACATCTAAACTCGTTTTATTGAATTGATCTTAATAGTTTGATTGGACAATTGTGCTTAATTGTTTGGTGAAGAGTTTGTTGGGATTGTGTTTATGATTTGTTGATTTCTTAATTAGTTTAATTTATTATTCTCGTATTCTAGTTATTGGATATTTGGATGAAGGACTGTTATTTAATCGATTGATAATGATTATGATTTATTTTGTTGAATGAGTGGCTGCGTTTTAGTTATATCAATTGGATTGAATCTTGGTTGAATGTTGGAATTTGAAATAATTCATTAGGAAAATCATGATTAGTATTGGATAATGATATAATGGAAGTATAGTGAATGTATTGTTTGGTGTTTGATAGTTAATTCGCATTAAAGTAATTTGGATGCTAGTTAGTTATTGGTCATGCATGATAAGAGTTAAGTGTGTTTTAAGATCTTTCGTATGATGTTCGATAGTTCGTAATTGACTTTTCTAAATTAGTTTTCCTACTTCTTGTTAATAGGTTGACACCCTCGAAGCAAGAAGAATTTAAATTTTCTCGAGTTAAGTCGATTTCAAAATCCCAATTCAAAACCCCCTTGATCTTCTGTTTAAAATAAGAAATTGTGTTATTGGTACAATAAACTTCATTGACTCCGATTTCCATTCCTCGAGAGATTCGACTCGATTTAACTTGCCAGTCTACGGTGACCCCGTTTTCTTGCGGGCGAACCAAAACCTTTCAAAAGTAGACGCGGACTTGTTTAACGAGATTTTAATTTTGAAAGGAACACAAAAAGTTCGACTCACCATCATAGGCGAGATGACGCCCTTTGCCCCTTCATTCCTGCTCTTTCAATGACTTCTTGAATGTATTTCTTTGGTTTGACAAGGATACAATTGGATGCAGAGAAAACCTCTATGCCCAGTAAGCAATGCAGGGGACCTAAATCCTTCAAAGAAAAATATTTTGCCAGACCAAAAATTACTGCACCAACTTCAGTGTCTTTGCTTCTAGCAATGATGATATCATCAACATAACCCATTATGATTGTCTAAGAATATGCAGTATGTCCGATGTACAAGGAGGTATCAAATTGAGAGATGGAGAAACTGAGAGAAGTGAGTGCATTTCCAAAGTTGCTGGACCAAGTTCTAAACTCTTGCTTCAAACCATACAGAGCTTTTATTAACTTACACACAAGATGTGGTGAATTTGGAGCGTCAAAACCTGGTGGCTATTCCATATAAATGTCTGAGTCAATATCTCCATTCAGAAAGGCATTAGTTACCTCAGTTTCCATCACTTAGTGAGGGCCAAAGATAGGATTATTTTGATGCTAACAGGCTTTATTACAGGGCTATATGTTTTATTGTAGTCCAGCCCTGCGGACTGAGTGTATCCCTTAGTTACTAGCCTGGCCTTGTATCTAGCAATTGAACCATCTGAGTTTCTCTTGATTTTGAATATCCATGTGAATCCAACTGGTTTCCTGTCAGAGGGAGCTCGCATTAGGTCCCAGGTGCAATTTTTGAGAAGAGCTTGAAGTTCCGAGGTCATGGCTTCTTTCCATTTTGGGATGCACATTGATTTTACAACTGATTTGGGCTCAACGACATTGTGTGATATCATTGTGGCATAAGTTTTAGGCTTGGAGATTCCTGATTTGGACATGGTTTGCATATGATGTGTACCTGCAATAGTCTGAACACTAGATGAATGATTAGTGGCAGTAAGTATTGTATCATGATCAATAGGTAAATCTATAGTGATCTGACCAATGAGAATAGTGGATGACTGAGATAACATATGAGAAGTAGGTGAGGGGGGTCTAGAGTTATGAAAGGTGCCAGGAGACGGAGGATCTGCACTTGAGGTTGTGACTTCATTACTTTAGGTTGTAGTGTCCTGGAGTTTGATCAGTGGTGTGTAATGAAATGATTTACTTATGTCAGGAGGAGGAGAAGTGTAAGGCTGTGTAGTATGGAAAGGGAATTTGTCTTCTTGGAATTGGACATGTCTTGTAATTATGATTTTTTTGGAGGAAAGAAGGGTTTTGTAACCTTTGTGAAATGGACTGTGTACCCAATGAAAACACACGGTTAGCTTCTAGGTTCAAGTGTTTTTATTTTGTAAGGTCTTAGTAGGGGAAACATAAGCAACAAAAATTTTTGAGGTAAGTGTAATCAGGTTTCTGCTTGGTGACAACCTCAAAGGGATAGTTGTAGTTCAGAATTTTGCTTGGGGTTAGGTTTATGAGATAGGTCGCACTGGTAAAAGCTTCACTCCAATACTTGAGGGGAAGGTTGGATTGAGAAATCAAGGAAAGAGCAACTTCAATAATGTGTTTGTGCTTTCTCTCAGCCATTCCATTTTGTTCTGGAGTATAAGGGCAGGACAGGTTTATCCCAACTCGATTAAGTGTGTATTTTAAACCAATAAACTCTCCACCTCCATCTAAGTGGAAAGTTTTGATAGAGGTGCCAAAATGATTTCTCCACAAGAGTTTTAAAGTGTATGAATGCAGCGTTGGCATCAAATTTAGCTTTGAGTAAATAAATCCAGGTATATCTGGAAGCATCACCAATGAATCTAATATAATATCTGAAACCATTATGATAAGTAATAGGAGATGGTCCTCAAACATCGCTATGAATGAGATCAAGAATATTGTGGTTGTTGTGGCTCGTTTTGCAAAAATGAAGTTTATGCATTTTGGATTTTAGATGGTCAACACATAAAGAATCATCACTTTTATTTAAAACAGGTAAATTACAATGTGTCAGAGCTTTCTTTACAACATTAAAGGCAGGATGACCTAATCTAGAATGACAAATATCTAGGTCTAATTTTTTTTCTGAGCTCTACAGCATTAACACTTGATTGAAAATTTGAAATGCGATGTTCTTGGATAGGTGACAGTTGGAAGTGGTAAAGTCCATCCTTAAGGTTCCTTTTGAGAAGAACAAATTTTGATACTTGATCCTTCACAAGACAGAAAGAGCAGTGAAATTCAAAGAAAACTTTGTTGTCTGTAGCGAAATGAGATACACTAAGAAGGTTTCTAGTTATTACAGGAACATGAAAGAGATTGTTTAGAATAAAGGAATGATGATGATCAACAATTTTCACTATAAAATTAACATAATGAGTAATAGGTACACCTGCTCCACTAGTTGTCTGAATGCTTTCTGGCCCTTTGTAATCTGTGGCCATGTTGAGGTTGGATAGTTTATAGTTCTAGTGATTTGTCACTCATGAGTCAGAGTACCAGTAATCTTGTCATCCTTCAGTTTCTCCATTTCCAAAGCTTGCTATGTTGGTTACAAAATTTCCAGCTGATTGACCTCCTTGCTGAGTCTTGTTTCCTGAGTTCATTTGGTAGTTGGAGTCAAACCTGTAGTAGCACTTAACTGCAGTGTGATTGTTATAACCAAATATCTGGCATCTAGGTCTATTGGTTCCAAATCTTCCCCATCTTCCTCTATATCCATTGCTATCTAGTACTGCTTCTTCCTTTATTACCTTGGAACTGATAGGTATTTCTTCGTTTACCTCTTCCTCTATTTCCAAGAAATGATATATGTGTGCTGAGATTAGCACTAAATTGCAAGTTATAAGCATCACCAAGGCTTCCAATAGTCTCAATCCTGTTTTTAAAACTCAGCAACATAGAGTAAGCTTCCATCATAGTGACTCTTTCACGCCTAGTAGTGATTGAGATGATGAGGGAATTGTACTCAACTCCCAAACAATTTAGGAGATACATGATCTGGTCATTTTCATCGACTCTTTCACCAATAGAAACCAACATATCATACATAGATTTGACTCGTTTAAATAATCCTTGATCTGCAGGTTTCCCTTTTTAAGGGATTGAAGTTGAAGCTTAAGCTACATAATTTTAACCCTGTTATAACTAGCAAAATTGGTTCTAAGGAAATTTCATATCTCACTAGCCGAGATCAGACTAACAGTGGTAACAAGAACACTCTCACTCAACAAACATAACAACCATGAGACAATCAATTGGTCTTGTTTCTTCCATTTAACATACCCATGATTAACAGTGATACCTGATGATGATCCTTCATTAATCACCTTATTTGGGATAACCTATTCCCCATTGATAAATTCTTCCAATCTATATCCTCGTATGGCTGCTTGGACTTGTTGCTTCCATAGTAGAAAATTATTGTCATTCAGTTTGATACTCACTAGCTGGCCTTGTAAGTAGGTGGTCTCCACACTTCGAGCTGGATTGTTTTGAGTCGTGGCAAGTTCCTCTATTGCCATGATTTGAAAATGAATGGAATTAAAAGATGAAGAAAAATGGATCAGAGGTAGGAACAACCCGCTCTGATACCATGATAGAAAAACAAGGAGTTCATTGTAAGCTGATATGATAGAACAACGAGCTTACATGTATATATTTTCATTGATATTTTTCATACTTTATAAAAATGGGTTAAGCGGCTATTTATAGCAATAATACTGACTAAGCTAACCCCAAAATGAGTGGCCAGAGATGATACAGTACATCTGACAATGGCTACCAATAATGTGTGGCCAATAATGCTACAGTAAAGTCAGCCAACTGTAACGTATTGAGTTAGGTCTGACATCATCAGATATAGTGTAGGCTCCAAGTAAACTCATTGGGCTCTCAAGATGACTTCGCGTCCGACCTATCAAGTCTGCAGTCATGCGATTTCAAGTGGTCAGGTCGCTGCTGCTAGGGTCGATACTCATGCGACCTCATGGAATGAGGTCGCTGCTGCTCGGGTCCGCATTCATGCGACCTCATGGAATCGGGTCACTGCTGTTCTGGTCGACACTCATGCGACCTCATAGAATCAAGTCTCCAATCAGCTTTAATACGAAAGCGTTGTCTCTCACAAAATGAATAGAACAGCGGAAACTACATTGGCTGTATCTTCCTACAAAAATGACTAACATCAGTTCAAATTATCTGAAAGAAAAGATAGAAGAGAAAGCTTTAGAGATTAAATGTCAAATGAATTACAAGTGCTCACATAGGTACCACCCATTGCTGGAACTATCACAAGCAGGAATAGTATCAACGAACCCAAAATAGAAAGAAAATGCTGAAATCTATAGATACCAATGGGAACTGAAACAACGACAAAATGCAGCAATTAATATATTTAAAAGTCTCCAAATATCTTCACGAATAAATAATCACCACTATTACATAGGCATCATCAATGCCAAGGCTAAAAAATAAAAATTTTAAAAAAATGTAACAAGTATAAAAGTATCTATCTAGAATTCGATTGCAATCAGTAGAGACTGCACAAAGAGAATTTTGGAGAATAATTTGTGAATGCAGAAGCATGTATAATATTCTAAAGAACGCGCTTTTACATTCTGATTAAACTATGCAGACTCATGAGCTGAAGTTGGCATATGAAAACTAAGCACTATTTTTTTCAACCCACATTTGATAATCCCTTTTACTATTTTTTTCAACACACATTTAATATTCACTTTCTAAAAGGATTGAAAAAACACTCCCTTGAGCTCATAGGTCTCCAAGATTGCAACTCTCAACTTCAATTATAGCAGTCTATTGGGTATACATTGCAAATGTTCTCCGTCTTAACATAATCGCCAAAATTCAAACTTTGCAACTTTTAACTCCAATTCCAGCAGAATTTTGATTATTCTAGCAAAAGCATCCAAACGTAAAGCAAAAGAAATTAAAAGGAAAAGCTTACCAAGACCAGAAGTATCTCTAAGCTCGTATTTCATATGCGAACAAGAAAATGGATTTAAAATTACATTGCAAACAATTCAATAAATTCAGGCAGATAATAAACAAATAAAAAATGGTTTATTCAGTCTTGGTTTGGTAAAAAAAGCATCTAAGTGGTACTAGCATTAACATACTCTGAGAAGAAATATAATGAATCAGAATTGGTCCTACATACATAACCAATCAATTGCATCCGAGAAAATACAACATTATACCTCTTCTCCCCGACGGTGTAGTACTCCTGAGGATCAAAATCAGGATCGCTATCAGAATCCTCCTCGTGCTTAGGGTTTTTATTCAGACCAGCCAAAGTCCTAATTCCACCACCTCCGCCGCCGCCGTTTGACTCTCCGTTCACTAGAAGTGGAGCCCCCATCTTTAGGTTTAGCGGCGGAGCGGAGACCGTAAGAGCGGGAGGCAGGCGGCGATGAAGGGGATCGAGATCGAGAGGGAGA